>JAQQSW010018696.1:0-11194 GCA_028646575.1 Pseudocheirus occidentalis | reverse complement strand
CAAGAAAAAACCATTTGAATACTGTGGAAGCACTATCAGGATAACCCAGGATCTTGCAGTTTCTACACTGAGGGATGGAAGGGTCTGGAATATGATATTTCGAAGATTAAGGGAGCTGGGATTAAAACCAATAATCAACTACCCAGCAAAATTGAGCATATTGTTCCAGGGGAAAATATGGTCATTCAATGCCTGCCTTACCAGAAAGTTAGAGAACAGATCAGGGGAAGGGCTACACAGTGAGATCGCTGTTTTGGGGTTGGGGCAGGGGAAAGACATGGAGAAAATTTGTAATTCAAAAATCTCATGGAAATGAATGATGTAAACAAGAAAACAAATAAAAATTTATTATAGAATTAAACAAAAGAAATATAGGTTCAATATCTCAATCCAATATAGTAGGATTGCATGGGAGGGGAAGAAAATTTGGAACTGAATGTTGTAAAATAAAAGTAAATAAAGAAATTTTTAACAAAAGAGTACTTCATTCCTAGTGTACAGTGATTTAGGGATGATAGCAAGGTGATCAAATTGAGAATTTTAATGTGCTATCTGAATGTCTAATAGAGGTATGCAGAGACAAAAACTTGGCCTCAAATACATGCCCATCAAAGAAAGATCGTGGCTTCCTTTAAGCATGTGATTTCCTGGGCAAAGGGCCAAAGGAATTCCTTACTTCATATCTTTGATTATAGCGATTAATGTTAATTTTAACCAAAAATATGTTTTGTTTGCTTTATAAAATAACAACATATGCAAACAAGCTTCCTGTTTGCAAGAATCTCTATGGTCCTGGCTGTTTTTGAATAAAGAACAGATTTTTAGGATAAACAAAAACATTCACCAATCCTATTTATTCACGTTGAAAGCAGGAAAGGGAAAAAAATGAAAATACTATAGATCTGTATCATGACAGAATGAAGGTCTATCATATCTGAGGGGATCCCCATCATACTGGTCATACCCCACTCCCCTTGGCAGAAAATCGTTCCCCTTGCCAATTAAAACTGCGAAGGTTTGGGTACTAAGAATAAGTAAGGAAACTCTTTAGGGAGGTATCAAAGGGAGGTAGAAACAAATGCTGCCCAGGTCCCTTTACATTTAAAGGGTTTTCCAAAATATTAGTGAATTTTAAAATTTTAATAGATT
Source organism: Pseudocheirus occidentalis (assembly GCA_028646575.1). NCBI lineage: Eukaryota > Metazoa > Chordata > Mammalia > Diprotodontia > Pseudocheiridae > Pseudocheirus > Pseudocheirus occidentalis. The sequence continues at coordinate 10,045 of JAQQSW010018696.1, read as the reverse complement.
AAAACTGCACTAAGGCATTTTGGGAAACTGTGTTCCAGAAAACTAGTTTTAAAGGAACCACAGTTCTGAGAAGTTATCATTACCATTTTCCCACTCAGTTTCATGGTGTAGTGGAATGAGTGAGGTGTCCTGCATTCTTGTCCTACCCCTGACATTATGAAGCTTGATGGCCTTAATCAACTCAACTTGTTTCTCTAGACTTCAGTTGCCTTATCTGTACAATGAGGGGTTTGGACTAAATAATTCCCAAGGCCTTTTTCATTTCAAATACGGCATGTTACAATCAAACAATAATCACTTATTACTTATCCAGTAGATGCCAGGTATGGTGATAAGTTCTGGGAATAAAAAGAAAAAAATGAAAATACTTCCTGCCCTCAAGAAGATTATATTACATCTTTTACATTCTATATTCTACACTCTATGGTCCCTTCCAGCACTGGCGTACTACGTTCTATTTTTACAAGTGCATTCCAACCCTGTCATTCTATATTCCAGATTCTAAGATACTTCTGAGCTTTAATATTTTCATTCTATATTTTATCTTTTCCCATATAGTATCTATACATCTGTGTGTCTGTCTATCTATCATCTATCTATCTATCTATCTATCTATCTATCTATCTATCTATCTATCTATCTATCTATCTATCTACCTACCTCTCTCTCTCTCTCTCTCTCTCTCTCTACCTACCTCTCTCTGTCTGTCTGTCTATCTATCTATCTATCTATCTATCTATCTATCTATCTATCTATCTATCATCTAGACTTCTAGCTATGGTATTCTTTGTTAGAGCTTCTAGCTGTAACATTTTATTGTGATATGATTTTAGGAAGTGCAATCAACCAAGTTTGATCATCATTAATGATTTAAACCCTAAAGGAACATCAGAATGTATGATCATCAGCTCTTTATCCAAGTTTTCCCCAAGCTTTAATTTGAATGAAAAAAACACATAATGTCCAGATTATCACATACAGCTGACAATACAATTTGTCAAATTTCAACATCATTATGTGCATAAGGGCTGGAGATGGTAAAAGAATGTTGCATTTGGAAATTGCAAAGCATTTTTAATTATGTTAAATTGCTTTGAAGCTTTACTTTGGACATCAGAGCAAAATTCTAGATAGACGATATTTTATTGCTGAAATGTTGCAATTAGAAACTAGAGACTCTTTTGGTGATGTTTTTCTTGTCCAGCAAAACCTGCAACTTAGACTTGTGAGAATATCTCCCTTCTCTCATCGACTTTCCTCTTTTCTCAGAGAAATATCCTGATTTTTTTTTTCATCTTTAAAGTTCTGGTTTTTCTTTGAAGTTTTAATGATACACGATAAAAATTCACATTTTGTCTGCAGGTTTTCGCCATCCTTATTTTCAATGGAATATCAATTAGATACCCTGGAGGTAGATTGTTGGAGCCCTCAGGTGGGCACCAAAAAACAGAAAAACTTAGCAGCAACATTGCTAAGGATGTAAGTGCTTCTGTTACTGTACAAATTCTGTTCTGTATTTAATCCATTGAAAATATTTAGAAGAGATACTTAAAATGGGTCCTTCGAAACCATGAATTTGCTTTCATCTGTCTCTGAAAATATTGGGTTGTTTTATTTCAGGGGTAAATAAAAATATTCTGTATCATCTTCTGAATATTAATGAAGAGAGATAGCATGTTAGACCAGAGAAAGAAAATTCACACAAATGGATATCTCCATTTGAGGGTCATTTTTCTTTCCAAATGTGAGTCTGTATTCCTTTACTTTGAAATCCAATCATTTTCCTTCTTTGTTCTATTTGTAAGGCACATGATATCTGTTGAAAATCCCCTATGAAATAATAACCTGTCATTTCAGAGGAATTCAAGAATTGGTCTAAAATATAACCATATTTCATTCAGTTCTCATCTTGATGGTGTGAAGTCCACAACCGGTTCCTTAATTCCATTTCTTAGAATGATGAAATGTTAGAGAAGGACCCTAGAGATCATGTGATAATGTGTATATTATATAAATGAGGAAACTGATCCTCAGGAAAGTGCAATGACATACCTAAATTCACAAAATTTATGATAATAAAGCAGATTGAGAACCTAAGATACCCAGTTCCTAAATGAATGAACTTTCTACTATGTCTCACTTTTACTTTTATCCCAAAGAAACAATGTGTTGACCCATTCCCTTTCTCTTTAGGAAGGTATCATGTAGAAAGAAATGTTGCCTATCTTTAGAGTATTTTAAAATAATTTCTTAGGATTTTTTTTTCTTGTAAAATCTCAACCAGTTTCAGCATCTTTCTCAGGTGTATAGGCACTCCCTGGTTCCTTATTTAACCTATGCTTCAATTCCCCTACCCACCGCCAGTTCCCCCCACCTCAAAAATGGAGTTATTTTATAACCTACAAAAAGTCCATAGAGCCATCATATGCAAGAAAGATTTTTCCAGTATTATTTCTCTCTGAAATATACAAAGAAGACTTTTTTAATTCTTTAAAACACCGATATTTGTAATCTCATTTAGGATACTAGATCTAAGATCAGTCAGATACAAGATGATGGATTCATAGATCTAGGAATCTTCAAGGAACATTTAATCTAACCACATCATTAAGCTCTTATCGCTGTTGGGTCATTTTTCAGCCATGTCTGACTCTTCATGATCACATTTGGGGTTTTTGTGGCAGAGATAGTGGAGTGATTTGCCATTTCCTTCTGCAACTCATTTTACAATTGATGAAACTGAGTCAAATACAGTTAAATGACTTGCCCAGGATCACACAGCTAGTAAGTGTTTGAGGCCAGATTTGAATTCACCAAGATGAGTCTTCCTGACTCCAGGCCTAGCACTTTATCCACTGCTCCACCTACCTACCCAACCATATCATTATATAGAAAGGGGAAAGTGAGGTTGAGGGAAATTCAAGGACCAGTCTAAGATGGCACCATTACTAAGTATTTTGGGCAGTGATTCAAAATGAATTGCTAAGTGTAGCAATGAATAGAGCACCAGCGCTGTAGTCAGGAAGATCTGAGTTCAAATGTGACCTCAGACACTTAACACTTACTATCCCTGTGATCTTGGGCAAGTCACTTAATCCCGATTCCCCTGCCCTCCTTCTTCCATAAAGAAAAAAAAAATCTTTGACTCCAGATGCAATGGTGCCTTTCTGTGCCATGCTGTCTTGATACTGACTAAATAGAAGAAAAGAAAGGACAGATTAAAAATCAAGGAATTTTCTATATAGCACCATATTAGCAATTCTATAGCCCTGAGGCATACACCACAAAGTTTATCTGGGAAGATTAATTCTTTTGTTGTATTGGGGAGTGAGAGAAACTCAAAACACCATGTCATAAGAACTCAAGGAGGAGAGAAAGCATACTCCTACCTTCCTATTTTAATAAATTATTCATGCCAAATAGGTACTTAGTTTTGTTGTTTCTGACTTTTGAAGAGATATATGTTGCCAGTGCCCTTTAAATAGTGGTGCCCTGAGGTCAAGCTCCAGATGACCTGCCCTACATAAAATTCTAGTTAGAGCTGGAATGGATTATACAGGCATCTAGTCCAATGTCCTAATTTTAGAGATAATTAAAGATGCAGTGATTTGCCCATTGGCATGCTGCTGAGTGGATATTTAAGTTAGAGATCTAAGACCAATGTTGTTTCCATTATACAAATTTCACCCCCAGAGGATACCAGAATAAAATATTATGAAATAGTATCTAGGCAATTCTTTATTAACGAACTTCTACACTGGGGGTAAAAAAAAAAATGAACCATGGTCACACAGAGTGTCAAGGCAGCTGCTCTAAGCACTTGTCCTTGGCATTAGTCTTTAGAGTTGGGATACATGTCAGAAATCTGAAGTCAGTGACCCATATATGGTCTAGCTTTCTCATCCTCCTCAGGCACCTCCTTTCTTCTTCACCAAGATTTAGATGGGAGATACACTGAACATTTTGGAAATGAAGTGATGTTTTTCCCCACAGGGACCTTTTCTCTACTGTCTGAATGCTTTCCAACTCCTGCCAGTTTTACTTTTTGCTCATTAAAATTCTTCATTTCTCTGCTCCGATATCAGAAAGGATTAAATGTGGCTTGACTTCTAAAACTATTCAGGTTTCCAATGGAGAATAAACTGTTCTTTGCTCTCTTTGTTGATAAGCCCATTAGATACAAAACCCTTTTGTTTTTGTTAGGTGTGGCAGCTAGTTAAAGAACTGATAAATCATTTAAGGAGGAAAGAAGGGGATTGAGACACGTTTCCTTCAAAATAGTCCCTCACTTTTCATTTCAAAATAAGGGGACACCTACATCATTTTTATTAGCACAGAACATGTGTCACTGTTAATATTTATTGTTCATATAAAACTCCTCCAATAGGCAATACGTTACCATTAGTGGTTTCATAATTTTCACAGCAACTAATTAAGTATTCAAATGGATCTGAGAAGTCATTGATTCTTAAGTCTGCTACAATGACAAACTATGTCCTATCCATACCTGTCCATGCCATTACTGCCATGAGGGCAATAATGCAGCACTTATCCAGCCCATTTTCTTTTTCAATAACAAGGTGCCTTGATGATGTCCTTTACTCCTGCTTTTGTTCAAAGTTCTACCTGGGGTAGTTGTATGGTGATAACACCCACTGTGGACCTTATACCCATTGATCTATTTCTAATGCTCTTGGATTTTTCAGAGACAATGGTATTCCAGGTTTCTCTACCATATGGAAACACAACGGAAATGTTCGTATTAACAAAGATTGACTTCTGTCAGATGAATGTTTGTTAAAAATGTTCACCAGTCTGATTAACAAAACAGAGGAAAGATTTGAGGTTGAACTTGAATTTTCTATAGATGGTGAGGTAATTCATATGCTCGTGTTGGTGGATGACATTGTCTTGACTACATCAGTCTCTAAGATATTGTAGATTCTCTTGTAAAAGACTGTTGATGACTCAAAGGAGTTTCGAATATCCACTAATACAGAAAAGAATAAATGAATAAAATATCTATTTCCCAGATTTCAATATGTTTCCAAAATCAATCCCTACAGTACTAACACTATCAATATTTGGCATAGATGATGAAGATAAACCATAAACTTGAACCAGACTAGAAAAGAAGGAATAGAGCAGTCTAGATTACCTCTGGAAAATAGTGAAGTACTTTCACTTATTGAAATCTTCATCTAACAGCAAAAGTCTCTCCTCTTCCAGTGAAATTAAGAGATGAGGAAGCATTTTGGGAGTACCTATTACATGTCAAATTCTGGAATTCTCCCAAAGAAAGGGAAACTGAAGTCTCAATGTTTTTTTTAAACTGAATGTGTAATTGGATATATTCTATTTTCTTTCTCAGTAGCAATTTTGCCTATGATGACATTATAGACAGATTGAAACATTGGGTAGGAATCAGACCAGTAAACCTATGATATCTCTTCCAACTCTTTCATTTTTTGAAGGAAGATGCTTTAGGACAAAGGCATAGAGCATGAGCCTTTATGCAGCCTCCAATACTCCGATACCCAGAACCAGGTTGAAACATATTTGGGAAATATTTAACAAAATAAATAAAACTACAGTAAGTCAGAGATAATGTTAATATATGGTTTTCAAAGTCTATATGCAGCCCCTAGGAATTCCTATGTATGGTTCAGTGTCCTCATATCTGTATGAGCTTGACACAACTGTTTTAGCAGACAGATATGGAGTTTGGTGAGCCAAAGTCTGACGCTGTAACTTTCAAAAAAATATTTAGAATGTGAGAGGACAATGTGTTAGAATTGGAAGAGAGTTGAAGCTTTGATGGTTTCCTTCAAGCCTCAGCTAAAATCTCACCTTTTTCAAGATACCTTTCTCAGGTTTCCTAATGCTCAAGCATTAGGAAGATTGATTCCAATACATCCTATATGTATTTTGTTTCTATAGTTGTTTGCATGTTGCTTCCCCCATAACTTTGTGAGCTCCTTGAGGTCAGGAACTATTTTTACCTTTCTTTGTTTCATGTGATTAGTATGGTGACTGGTACATAATAAATCCTTAATAAAAGATTACTTACTTGATTTGAGACAAAGAGGTGAGTTAGAATGATAGGACAATAATCCAGGAAAGAGATGACGAACTAGGAAGCTAGCTCCATGAGCAGAAAATGAGGGTGGGGATATATCCATTAACTAGGGAATGGCTGAATAAGTTGTGGCACATGATTGTGATATAGTACTTTTATGCTATGATGATGAGAGATGGTCTCAGAAAAGCCCAGGAAATTTTTTTAAACAAACTGATGCAAAGTGAAGTGAGCAGAACCAGGAGAACATTTCACACAGTAAGATCAATCTCATAATGATGATCAACTGTGAAAGACTTAACTACACATTAATCAATAGCTTGATCTATTTGCCTAGGGTTACCCAGATACTGGGTGTAAGTGGTTGGACATTTAAGTTCAGGTCTTTTTGAGATGACTACAATGGTCCAAAACAACTTCTAAGGACTCAGGACAAAAAAAATGCTATTTACCTCCAAAGAAAGAACTAATAAACTGAGAATAGATTGAAGCACATTTTTCACTGTTTATCTTGCTTCTTTTTTGTGTATTTTATCTTACAACATGGCTAATATGGAAATATGTGGTTTTTTTTACTTCAAATGTATAAAAGATATCATAATGCTTGTCTTAAGTATTGGTGGAATGGTGGGAAGGAGAGAATTTAGAACTCAGCAGTTAAAATGAACATTAAAGAATTTTTAGAAATGTAATTGGGAAATGCTTAATGAAACAAATAAAATATATTGAAAAATGGAAAGCATAGAAAATAGAAATTGTAAAAGTAGAAAATAAATAGCAATGGACTATATCTATAGGTTGAGGGAAAGTGGTGTATTAAAGGTGCTGAAATTATACACATAGAAAACTGGGAGGATTGCTACCTCACAATAGCTAATCACCTCAGGACCCTTAAAATGTACTCTGGTCATTTCCTTTCATTATTTATTTGTTATTATTATTATTATTTTGCTGCCATATGCATACTCCTCACAATCCTTCTCATCTCATGCTCTGCTAACAATTATACTTAAACCAGTATCACCATTTCCGGAAATTAATGTTGTCTACTCCTCTCAACTTCATGGAAATCCTTTCATTCATTTTTTAATATCCTCTTATTATTATTCCCCTCATCCCTATTTCTAAGCAAATGTGATCTTATAGATTTCCCACTCCCATAGTTTCCTTTCCCTTTAGAGATTACCAAATTTCTTACTTAATTGAAAGGACTGAACTTACCACACAATAACTACCTCATCTAATACTCTATAAGAGATGTGTCAAACACCTAGCAGTTGCTGGCCCTTTGCTGCTGACAAAACTGGAGTATCAACAAACTAGATTAAAATGTAATTGAAATAGTAAACAAACAAATAAATAAATAAATGCAAATACAATGGAACATAAATAATTTTAATATGTGGTTTTCTAAGTCAATTTATACTGCCTGAAGGAGTCCTTATGTATGATTTGGTACTGTTTCCGTTTCTTTTTGAGTTTGATTCAACCTCCTTAAAAGTCTCAAATTTTCTTGTAATACCATCATTCTTCTCTTTTCCACTGTGCTTCTAGAATAAGGTATTTTTCATTGTTGTATGCCTATGAAACCTGCATAGTATACCAACAACATGTTAAGAAATTCACTTCTGTTTGTATTGTCTTAGGAAGATTTTGAAGATCCCATGGCAGGATAAGATACCAGACATTGAAGTGCTTTCTTAAACTAATTGACCAATAATTCAATATACTGCAGAGAGCATAACTAAGATGAGCTGGATATGTTGTTCAATTCTCAAATGTATACTTGTCAAAAAGACTATTTTATAGAGAATTCACACAAGGCAAGCACTCACATGGTGGTCAGAAGAAGTGATACAAGGACCCTCTCAATGTCTCTCTTAAGAAGTTTCCAACAGGGGCAGAGACAAGATGGCAGCATAGAAGCAGGAAAACTACATGAGCTTTCCCATAACCATCTGAAATACCTATCAAATGACTCTAAAAATTTTTTTAGAATTGCAGAACCCACAAAATGACTGAGAGAAACAAATCTCCAGCTGAAGGGATTATGCAGGCTAGCAGGAAGGGTCCCTCACAGCTTGTTGGGAGCAGAGCCCATCCCCACATGAGCCAGTGGTTTTAGCCTCAGGGCAGACCCAACCAGCAGTGGCTGGAGGGACTTCAGGAGAGTGGATCACCAGCACCTGTGACAGTTTCCAGAATTATCAACCCATAAATGCCAAAGGCAAAGTAAAAGGTCAGTGTGGACTTTGGGAACAGGGGGACCTAGAGTGTGGTACAGCCTCTGCCCCCAAAAAGAGAAACAGCTAAGGCACAGGGGCCATGCAGCTGCCCCCGCATGTCTGCTTCAGAGCTGGTGGCCTGCAGACCACAGGGTGACCAAGCTACCATTCTGAGGGGTAATCACTCTTGTTTTAATCTCCTTCAATCTGGATCTGGAAGCAAATGACTTTATGAGAAATCAAGATACTATTAAACTGATCCAAACAAATGAAAAAATAGAAGGCAATGTGAAATATCTAATTGGAAAAACCACTGATATGGAAAATAGATCCAGGACAGATAATTTAAAAATTATTGGACTACTTGAAAGCCTTGATCAAAAAAAGAACCTAGAAATCATTCTTCAAGAAATTCTCAAGGAAAATTGCCCTGGTGTTTTAGAACCAGAGGGCAAAATAGAGGTTGAAGGAATTCACTGATCATCTCTTGAAAAAGATCCCCAAAAAGAAAAGTCCTAGAAATATTATAGCCAGATTCTGGAGTTCCCAGATCAAGGAGGAAGTATTATAAGCAGCCAAGAAGAAACAATTTGAGTATTGTGGAAACACAATCAGGATAACACAGGATCTGGCAGCTTCTACATTCTGGAGGTCAAAGGAGTTGGGATTAAAACCAAGAATCACCTACCTATCCTGCAAAACTGAGTACAATGTTTCACCAGAAAATATGGTCATTCAATGAAATAGAGGACTTTCAAGCCTTCTTGATGAAAAAACCAGAGTTGAATAGAAAATTTAACATTTAGATACAAGAAGTAAGAGAAGTATGAGAAGGTAAACAGGAAAAAGAAATTATAAGGAACTTATCAGTTGAACTATTTACATGCCCAAATGGAAAAATGATAATTTTAACTTATGAAACTTCCCTTGGTATGAGGATAGTTGAAGGGAATATAAATGTGTATATATGTAGACATTCATATTCATGTCTATATAGGAGGGTATATGGACATATGAATACATATGTGATTGTCTGTATATATGTGTACAGGGATACATGGACAGAGAGCACAGGATCAATTTAATAGGAAGAGATGATATTTAAAAGGTGAAATTGAGAGTTTGGAGATGAATATAATAAGACAGAATGTGGTAAATTATCTCATATAGAAGAAGCAAGGGAAAACTGTTACAATGGAGGGGAAGAACAGGAAGGCAAAAGGGAATGAGTCAACCTCACTCTCATTGAATTTGGTTTAAGGAGAGAATAACATACACTAAATAGGGTATCTCGCCCTACAAGAGAGTTGGGTGGAAGGGGATGAGAGGGGTGATGATGGAGGGAAGCACAGTTTTGGGGGGAGGGTAGTTAGAATTACACACCTTTGAAAAGGGACATGGCCAAAGTAGAGAATAGAACAAGCGGGGGGCAGGATTGTATGGAGGGAAATATAGATAGTCTTTCACAATATATCCACTATGGAACTGTTTTGCGTAGGTACACATGTACAACCTATATTGAATTGCTTATCTTACCAGTAAGGGTGGGTATGATGGAGGAAGGGAAAGAATATGGAATTAAAAGTTTTTTTTTATTTGCATCACCAAGAACTTTATTTTTTCAATATATTTTTTTTATTAACTTGTTTGTTTACTTTTAGGTTACAAGATTCTCTTCCATAGTCACTTCAGTTATAGATTTTTCTCCCCTTCCTCCCCATCCCCCCTCCGACCCCCCCCC
>JAQQSW010018695.1:0-11194 GCA_028646575.1 Pseudocheirus occidentalis | reverse complement strand
CATCCCCCCTCCCATTCCCATCCCCCCCACTTTCCTGTATGGCAAGATACCCAGTTTAGAGTTTGTCATTCCTTCCCCAAGTCAAATTCAATGAGAGTAGTATTGATCCTTTCCCTTTTGCCTTCCTGTTCTTCCCCTCCATTGTAAAAGTTATCCATTGACTCTTCCATATGAGATGATTAACCCCATTCTGTCTCTCCCTGTCTCCTCTCATTCTATTCCTCTCCCACATCAGAATTTCACCTTTTAAAGTATCATCCCTTCCTATTCAAATGATCTGTGAAATCTATCTACACATATATACTCAGATTCAGATATGTATTCATATGCATATATGAATATATATAGGAGGGAATATATAATATATAATATACCCTCCTATATAGACATATGTGTGTATGTATACACACACACACACACATATATATGTATATATATATATCCATATGTGTGTGTGTGTATACACATTTGTATTCCCTTCATCTATCCTCATATTGAGAAAAGTTATTTTTCCATGTTGGCATATAAATAGTTCAACTCTGATAAGTTCCTTATGATTTCCTTTCCATGTTTACTTTCTCATGCTTCTTGTATTTGAGTGTCAAATTTTCTTTTCTTTTCTGTTTTTTTTAAAGCAAGAATGCTTGAAAGTCCTCCACCTCATTGAATGACCATATTTTCCCTTGAAACATTATACTAAATTTTTCTGGGTAGGTGATTCTTGGTTTTAATCCTAGCTCCCTTGATCTCTGTAATATTGTATTCCAGGCCTTTTGATCCATTAATATGGAAGCTGCTAGATCCTGGGTTATCCTGATTGTATTTCCACAGTATTCAAAGTGTTTCTTCTTAGCAGCTTGTAATATTTTCTCCTTGATCTGAAAACTACTGAACCTGGCTATAACATTCTGAGGAGTTTTCTTTTTGAGATCTTTTTCAAGAAGTGATCAGTGAATTCTTTTAAGTTCTATATTGTCCTCTGGTTCTAAAATATTGGGGCATTTTTCCTTGAGAATCTCTTGAAGGATGCTTTCTAGATTCTTTTTTGATGATAGCTTTCAGGCATTCCAATAATTTTTAAATTGTCTCTCCTGGATCTGTTTTCCAGGTCAGTGGCTTTTTCAAGGAGATTTTTCACATTGCCTGCTATTTCTTCATTTGTTTGTCTCTGTTTAATAGTATCTTGAGTTCTCATAAAGTCATTTGCTTCCATTTGCTCCACTCTAATTCTGAAGAAATTGTTCTCTTCGGAAAGCTTTTGAGATTCTTTTTCCATCTGGCAAATTCAGTTTTTTAAGGCATTCTTCACCTCATTTGTCTTTTGGGCCTCCTTTGCTATTTTAGTTAGCTTATTTTTTAAGGTGTTATTTTCTTCAGTCTGGTTGTTGACTCTCTTTTCACAATTTTCTTGCATCATTCTCATTTTTTTCCCAATTTTTCCTCTTCTTCTCTTATTTGGTTTTCAACATCCTTCCTAAGCTGCTCTATAGCTGGTAACCAGTTCATCTTTCTCTTGGAAGCTTTTGATGTAGGAGTTCTGACTGTGTTGTCTCCCTCCCATTCTGTGCTTTGATCCTTTTTGTCCCCAAAATAGGAATCTAAAGTTGGATTGATGTTCTTACTTTTCTTCCTTTGCCTGCTCATGTTCCCAGTCAATTACTTGGCTTTTTAGCTCTGTGGAACTCTGGTTACAAAGGGGAAAGCTTTGTCCCAAATAGTTAGGCTTTTTGCAGCTGCCGAAGCTATTAGGAAGCCGCTGATGCCCTCACCAGCTTTGCTCACTGAAAACGCACCCCAAGACCACCACTCAAGACTGTGATCTCAATCCAGGCAGCTTGAGGTAAGAACACTTAGCCTCTGAATGATCTCTTGGCGCCTTGAAGACTGTAGGCCAGGACTTTCTGAAGAAGCCATGTGGAAGCAGCTGCAGGGCCACTGCTTCTTCTGCTTGTTGTCCTGGCAATAATTTGACCAGATCCTCTCCCCCAAATTTAGCTGAGTTTCACTGACATTTCACTTAGTCCTAATTTCTTATGGCTTGATAATTCTTGAAATTGCCACAACTGCCGCTGATCCACTCTCTGAAGGCTGCCCCTGCGTCTTGTCCTGGCAGCCCTAGGGCCAAGCTCCAGTATGTGGCCGGGCTGGTTTTGGCTCCCATTGTGCTGCAATGAGTCCTTCCTCTCCCACCTACCTTCAGTGGGAGATGAGTTTTTTTCTGTAATTTTATGAGTTATTGTGCCCTAAACTTTGTTTAGAGTCATATTTTATGGGTATTTGAAGTGGTTAAGTGGGAGCTGCAAAGGTTTCCTGGTTCTACACTGCCATCTTGGTTCTGCCCCCTTCATCATACTTTTTAAGGAGTTGTTTTCTTTAATGTACTTTTTCTCCATTTGTCCAATTGTATTTTTGAAGGACTTCTTTTCTTCAGTGTACTTTTTTCCATTTGGCCAATTGCATTTTTTAAGGACTTGTTTTCTATAGTCAATTTTTGTCCTTCCTTTTCCAAGTTATTGACTTTTTTCTTGCCTACCTCTCATTTCTTTTTCCAATTTTTCTTCTCCCTCTATCATTTGAATTTAATATTCTTCTTGAGTTCTTCCAAGATGGCTTTTTCTATTTGAGATAAGTTCATATTCTCCTTTGAGGTTTTGGACATGGTTATATTGAGAATGTTGTCCTCTTCTTAATTTGTACCTTGATCTTCCCTCTCCCCATAAAAAGAATTTAGGGTCATTGATCATTTCTGCTTTTTCTTCATGGCCTTTACCCATTTCCTGGCTGTTAAAGTTGAGCTCTTCTGCTGGAGCATAGGGAACACTGACCCAAACTTCTTATTCTGGAAAAGCCTGGGATGTGGTCATTGGCTTTTTGTACTGGGGCCTCATGTGCTGGCAGTTGTAGAAGTCCAGCAACTTACCTGGTGCTGAGCTGGGGTCAGCAAAAATGGAGTTCTTGGTGTGGGGTGGGGGGGGGTCTGGCCTCTAGGAGATTCTTGCTCATGAGGGCTTCTTTAAAGCACTCCAATGTTTAGCTGCTGCAGGATGTCTTCCAGCCTGGAGCTGTAATTCCTAGAGTTTTACTTCTTATCATTGTGCTGAAGCACCAGATTGTACTGCTGCAGAATGATGGTACTTGTGGTGATTTTCTGAGTTGCTGTCTTCTGGTTCCTCTGCCTGTGCTGAGACACTCAGGGGTCCTGGTGTTGGTGTTTGCCTGCTATACCACTCTGAGGCTCAGTATCACCCCATACTTTGCAAATGTGCTGCTTGCCACTGGCTATTTGGGATACCTCCCATCCTGTACCTTTCCCCCAGAGCGATAAGGGCCTTTATCATTAATCCCCCAAGCTTCCTGGGCTGCAAGACTACTGAACCTCATCTTTCTGCTGACTCAGATGTTTCAGGGTTTATCCTGGGATGATTGTTTCTGGATCAATAATGGAGGGTGAGATCAACATACTTCTTACTCTGCTATCTTGGCTCCCAGAAAGCATCCAGCATCTTTTAAGGTAATTGTTTTGAAGTTGTTCAATCATTTCTAAATTCCTTGTCTTTGGTCATTTTTCTCAGTCTGTTGTCCACCCAAATTCCTCCTCCCATGTGTATGCATATGCACATATACATGTGGGTATACACACTTATGTATAAGCATATACACATATCTCTATATGTACATACAGATACATTCATATATACATGAATTATTTTTTAAGTCATTAGTTTTCATCACTTTTAATTTTCTGATAATTTATTATGGAGATGAAGTGATTTTTTCTTTTTAGCCTATTTACAAAACTGTCTTGTGCTTTGATATTTGTCTCTTTACCCCAAGGACATTTGTCACATCACAATAAATCTTTATCCTTTTTCTTTGTTTATTAATTTCTCCATCTTTATATCTCTTCGTTGTTCTTATATGATTAGTAAGACTGTTATAGCTTAGTCCTGAGCCAGATTGGTCCTGGACCATCTTTCCTGGGACTTTGCTTCTATTTTCTGAAAGAAATTATTATTTCCATTGTCATAATAACTCTTTATTAATTGGGATCCAGGCTTTTTTTTCTGTCCTTCAGGGACCAGCCATTGTGGGCCAGACAGTCATTCTCTGAAAGAAAGAAAAAAACTGATAGATGAGATTAGCCTAATCTTCAGGGTATATACTCCCTAATTTTGGTCAGGATACTATCCAACTAGGAGACCTTATTTTTGTTCAAAGTGTAAACAAAATCAAATCTAGGTGAATTTCTGTCCCAAACAATAAACTTATGCCTTTTACTCCTTGACTGGAGTTTAGAGTTTCTCCACTCATGAAGTAGAAAACTAAGAAGAGTGTTCTGGGTAGAGATGAATTCCTTTGTCCAGATTTCTGGAAGTGACAGACTCTCATGTTCAAGTCACACTCTCAGTAGAAAGAGCCAAAGACTTCTAACCTACCACTTCATTAATATATCTGCCCACTCATTAATTGTTCACCAGTGTTGGTTTTTATTTCTTGGGGCATCCCTTTTCCAAAAGTACATCAAGACTTCCACTCTCTTAATGTCTTTGTCTTTGGTTACAGAGAGAAACCACTGAGCATCAATTTATTGATTATAAGCTAGTCTTAGTAATAAGTTGATTATTAGTTACCCAGAAACTTTTGTCTCTTGGGTTTTTCATTTCTTTCGTTTCTCTTCATTCTGTGTTCTTCAAGGATCATTCATGATATTTGGGTCAAGAAGCTAGTAAATTTCAATAGCTGGATCTGGTCAGCCTTCTAGGGTTTTCTGAGTATTGGACCCTGGTTTATTTTTAGGAGGCACGGGCTTGCCCTTAAGTGAAGAGGCAGTTGGCAGTTGCTCCTGTGCCCCTGTTGGTCAATTAGAAAAAGACTTTACAGGTTCAAAAATGAGATATCTGTCTTTAACTCTGTTCAGAATCCAGGACTGAGTTCAAGAGAAAAACATGTCAGCAGAAGCATAGGATTCAATTAACAATTTTAGAATTCATTTCTCATTATTTACTACATAAGTTTATAGTTGAGATTGTAACAATTCTGAGATTTTTTTAAATTTTCAGTTCAATATTCAATGACAGAACTTTGCTAAAATGCATATTAGTTATAACTTTCAGGCCAAATAATTTGATCATTCTCAGGGGTGGAGTTTAGCACAAACCAAGTAATGAAATCAGAGATAGCCAGCCTGTTCCCTTAGGTCATTTCAATAACTATACTAGAGATTTGATCTAATGACTTAATGCATTATTGGGCATTCAACTGTTATACATTTGGACAAAAGCTAAATCAGGATAAATCATTTGACTATTTGTGAATAAAATGACCTGTTCAAATTCTTGTTTCTTATTGTTCATAGGACAGTGGATAATGTTAGCTCATGATGATAGGACTGTGAGAGAGAAACAAAAGTCTGGAGACACTAATTTTCATTAATCTTGTCAGTTACCCACCATGACTTTTTTTAAATGGAAGTATCCATGTCTCACCACCTATGGGCACAATCAAAATGCACAGAGACTTTTCACTTGGTGAAAGTGGTAGTTATTCTTTTCCAGACTATCAAGAAAAACATATCCCTACTGCCTCTAATTCTTGAAGTCTGGCATCATTAACCTTGAGTGACCGAGAGGTCTCTGCCCTGGGCCCTCTGCTCTTCCCCCTCTATACTGCTTCACTTGATGATCCCATCAACTCCCATGGATTTAACTATCATCTGTATTCTGATGAATTCCAAATCTGCTTTTCCAGCCCTAACCTCTTTACTGACCTCTAGTTTTGCATCTTCAACTATCTTTTAGATCTCCCAAGCAGATATCCTATATACATCTTAAACTCAGTATGTCCAAAATTGAACTCATTATGTTTCTCCTCAAACTCCTTCCCCCTTCCAAACTTGCCTATCACTGTAAAAGATGTAACCATCCTCCCGTGTCCTAGACTTACAACCCAGTTATCACCACTGACTCCTCACTAATTTTTATCCCTCATATCTAACCTGTCCCCAAGATCTATTTGTTTCATCTTTGCCATATATCTCAATTACAATCCCTTCTCTCCTCTGAAACTGTCAGTTCCCTGGTGCAAAATGTCATTTCCTCATCCCTGAACTATTAAAAGATGCTGCTGGTTGGTCTGCCTATGCCAAATTTCTTCAAACTTTGGCCTGTTGTCTATTCTGCTGCTGAAATGATTTTTAATGTACAAGTTCAAATCTACCACTTCTTTACTCACACTCAATAAATCCCAGTGGTTCCAGTACCTCCAAGATCAGTTGCAAAATCCTACATTTGGTGTTCAAAGATGTTCATAACTTTCCCTTCCTACTTTTCCAGTCTTCTTCCAGAAGTCCTAATCAACTTTTATAGGAATCCTTTCCTAATCCCTCTTAATTTTAATGTCCACTGTCTATTGATTGTGTGTGTGTGTATCTTATTTGTTCATGCTTACATGTTGTCTTCACCATTAGATTGTTTCCTCAAGGACAAGGGTTGTCTTTGGTCTTTCTTTTTACTTCTGACTCTTAGAACTGTGCCTAGCACATAATATGTGATTAAGAAATATTAACTAATTAGTGCTGATGACATCAATGACATAGAGCTAAAAAAGAGACCTTAATCCAAGCAATAAAGAATGATTCAACCTACAGCACCTTCTAGTACCATCCTAACATCATGATTCAAACTGGGTTTGCAAAAATATTCATTCTATGAATGCAGTGGAAAAAAATGTAGGTCAAAAGATCACCAGAGGGAGCTTTGGTTCTACTCTTTTCTCTTGCACTAAATAATTAGAATGAATTGCCTAGCGACAAAATCTATTAAATACCTACTATGGCTAGGTGAAAGGGATATGAATGAGAAAAATGAAATGGGTTTAGTCTTAAAGGAGTTTACCTTCAAATTCTGTGATACAAGAAATAATCATATGAAAATTAATATCAGGTAAGAGGGAATCAAGAAAGACATGGAATATCTGTTATTGGAAGGGGACCTTATGAAATCAATTGAACCTACTTGTGCTTCACAATTCCTTCATTAGAATAATAGCATTTGTCTTACATGCCCATTTTAAGGCAACAGGAGCTAGGTGACAGTACTTTGGACAGTTAAAATCTTACAAATTCAAAATACTTTTACAGCTATGAATCTCTATTCATCCATCACTAGACAATTTATTCAATGAGGATTGATAGATAATTGAATATTATATATTAATGTAATGCAATATGTAATCCATACACTATTATATAAAAGCAAAACTATAACCATCATTTATCACTCTTATCTTTCTCTCTGGCCTTGAGTCCAATTAGCACTTTTCTGTGAGGCTTTTTGTTTTTTGGTCAAAGTTTTCACTTTGTTTCTTTTTCTGAGCTTAGGTCTTGATTTTCCCTGCCACCATAGTACCTTTCTGTAGTCAAACTTATATCATATTTTTTTTCTAATTTTTCCAGACAATCGAGGTGGAGAGACACTGGGCAAAGCTTCAAGCTTTCTCATGGTGCTGTTTTCAAAATGAGGCCCAGCGGTCTACAAGTTTCTGGTATTTCTGTGGTGGTATGATCTTGGGAGAGGTGTGGTAACTGCTTTCCTTTTCTATACTGTAGTCTTTACTAAGAAAGGACCCCCAAACCTTGGCAGCCACAAGTATTAGTGCTCCTCTTGGCCCTAGGACTATGACGAAGGCCTCTCTTCTCTGTAGTCACAAGTGGTATACATTTTCATATAGAACTGTATGAAAATTATAGTAGGGTAAGGGAATTTTGAGGACTCTTTTAGCTCTAAATATGGTCATATTATTTCATTCTAGTATTTGTTTTCCTATTAATGAGTTAGAGTAAGAAATAAGTACTTGTCAAAAAATTTTAATACCTAGAATTTTATGCGCTGTGTTCCATCTTCAAATTATCATGACTTTACTGAAAATTCATAAGGATTAAGAATTAGAATTGGGATTTTAGAGAATTGGAAAACCTTTACTCTGATAATCCCAGTGACACATAAGTGACTTAAATACTATTTGGAAACAGATACAGTTGTACCAAATGACAAAGTGTCCTATTGGTTAGGATATTATATGATATGCAGGGATTAGAAATGTGTTGCTGGGATATGAAAGAGAGAATTATAATCATTTGAGTGTCAATATAAAGCAGATACAAGGCAAAATGTCATGAGCTGAATTAGTTGAATTAATCTTTTGCATGGCTGAGCAAATTTGATTATAAAAAACTATCCACTCATCAGAGGTAAGATCAGAGAATATCTATGTAAAGAATAGTGAATGACACATGTAGAGAAGCCCATATGTTGTGAGGAGAGATCTTTTGCATCTGGTACTTCCAGCTGGCAGAATAGATATCTCTATTCTTTTTTTAGTACATACTACTCTAAGGATGACTTTTATTCTAGCTTGGAGGGAAAACAGGATGTGGTGGCTAGAGATTACCAGTTTGCTCTTCTTAAAGAAAGGGGGTAGCATGATAGAATATATTTATTTGCTCCTTTAAATATTGTTAGTCTCTAGGGGATATAATCAGGTTCCATATACCTTCTGATCACTTTATTTTGGGGATAGGGAACCCAAGATTACATGTATAAAGAAAGTAGTCTAGATCTCAGTCAAGAGAAAACTCTCTGAATTTTCTAACATAGCAGTTTGGGAATAGGGGTATGATGGAGACTACCTGCTCCTTCATGTCTTCCACAGAACCTTTCCTTCAACAATCTGAAGTGAAATAGTAACAAGATTATATTCATGTCATTATCATTCTCATCTAATATATTTAAATCATAATATTTTTTTAATGCAGATGGAAATAAGTAAAGACTCAGAAACTACTTGTTTAAATGTGGTTTTGCTCTCATCCTGAAGCATGGAAATCTAACCTTTCTATCTTAATAAGTGAACTATCTCTAATACAAAATTATCCCTCATTTCAAAATTCCTATTCAATGAGATCCAAAAGGAACAGAATAACAAATGGATTTAATCATAGAAATAATTATGGCTAATGTCACCTTTTAAAAAAGATAAAAATACTGCACTCTTTTAAAATAAGGTATTGATTTGAATATTTCTCCAGTTTGACTGTGGGCTAGTTTTTCTATCAAGGTACATAATTTCATTAACAACATCTGGTGCTTTACTTACAAGGTTTCCCCAATGTTTTTTTTAATTCTGTGGCTGGAAGTCATTCTTTCACATTTATAGAGCCTTCTAAGAAATACTCAAGTATTTGATACTACACAGGCAGTGCAAATAAGTCCATTAATAATAGTCAAATGTACAAGAGGCAATATCTTTTGCTTTAGAAGTATTTTTTGCTTTTTACTTTAATAAGTTTTCATTGCATATATGCATGTCAATCAACTCGAGAAATTTATTTTCAAGCTTCTTCCATCTTTGGGTGGATATGCTTGCTGTCTTACCTTTTATTCTAAATTTGCTAGCACTTTCCAATGTTTTCATGGTATAGGAAAAATAAGTTTTCAGAACATAGCTCCTAAGATGAGTTCAATTGTATATCAAGGAACCATTATTTAAATCTTATTATGCATTTTACTTCTGTACACTATTAACATTTTGTACCCAAAGCAATAAAATTGATGTTTTTCATGAGTACATAAATATTTACTAAGATTAAACTCCTTGCATTTTATAAAATGACTTTCTTTAAATATCCATGAAAATAGTCCAAATATAAGGCTTTTCAGAGTAAAATAAAAGAATTTATAAATTTAATCTGGTATGTAATCTAATAAATGAAAGTATATAATCTAAGAGCAAGAAAGAACCTTAGAAGCTGAAGCATACTTTTCTCTTCTGCCTAAAGAAATTAGATTGTAGGTCATGTATCTGACAAGAGTACTCAGAAAATTTGGCACAACAAAATGCATTTTCTTTGTATGTTATCAATATGTTTCTTGATTTGCAACGATTTTTAAAATTAAATCTATGCTCCATTTCTCTTTGTAAATGTTTTTAATATAAATGCTTTTTATTTATTTTCTTGTTTACATCATTCATTTCCATGAGATTTTTGAGTTACAAATTTTCTCCCCATCTTTCCCCTATCCTCAACCTCAAAAAGCCCCTCCCCTGATCTGCCTTCTTTTATGCCCTCCTCCAACATCCTCTAAGTTTCTGGTAGGGCGGGGACAGTCTCCCTCCCCCAGTCCCTGTATATCTTAATTCCTAGTTGCATGTATTGGAGAGATTTAAATTCTAGATTCTTTTGGTTCCTCCCTTGTCACCCACCTCCACTGGAAGGACAAGCAATTCAATATAGGCTGTACATGTGTAATTATGCAGGACATCTTCACAGTGGACAAATTGTGACAGACTGATGATATGTCCCTCCTTCCTATCCGACCCCCTCCTTGTTCTGTTCTCTACACTGCCCCTGTCTGTTTACTGATGTGTATGCTTCCAGCAACCCTCCCCCAGACTCTGCCATTCCCTCCTTCATCCTGCCTCTTATCCCCATGCCCCCTACTCTCCTGTGTGGCATGATACCCAGTTTAGAGTTTATGTCATTCCTTCCTTAAGCCAAATTCAATGAGAGCAAATGAAAGTAACCCCATTTTGTCTCTCCCTGTCTCCTCTCATTCTAGTCCTCTCCAACCTCAGAATTTCACCTTTTAAAGTATCATTGCTTCATATTCAATTTATCCTGTACCCTCTATGTACACATATACACACATGCTGAGATATGTATTCATACGCATATATACCCTCCTGTACATATGTATTCCCTTCACCTATCCTCATACTAAGAAAAGTTTCATAAGTTACTGATATTGTTTTTCCACATTGGCATGTAAATAGTTCAACTTTGATAAGTTCCTTATGATTTCTTTCCCATGTTTACCTTCCCATGCTTCTTGTGTTTGATAGTCAAATTTTCCATTCAGTTCTGTTTTTTTCAGCAAGAATGCTTGAAAGTCCTCCACCTCATTGAATGACCATATTTTCCTCTGGAACATTATACTCAATTTTGCTGGGTAGGTGATTCTTGGTTTTAATCCCAGATCCCTTGATCTTCAAAATATCATATTCCAGGCCCTTTGATCCATCAGTATAGAAGCTGCCAGACCCTGGGTTCTCCTAATTGTGTTTCCACAGTATTCAAATTGTTTTCTTTTGGCACCCTGTAATATTTTCTCCATAATATTGGGGTTCCAGAACCTGG
>JAQQSW010018694.1:0-11194 GCA_028646575.1 Pseudocheirus occidentalis | reverse complement strand
ACATTTCTCCTCTCTGGTTTTTGGGTTTCTTCACATAATAAGGTTAATAACTGATACCTGTATCATAAGTGATATATGCATATATATGTATATGAAAAGTTCCATGTAAAACTAATTTCATCTTTTCTTCTTTTCCTCCTCCTCTTACCCATTCTGTTTCTTTTGATTGTTCAACCTTTCACAGACATGTTTTCACCATTAGTCTATCCCATCAAGTCTCGGTGGCATCTATGACTCAAATTAGTCTCATTGTATTAAAATACCTAGTTCAAAAGGAACAGTATAGGTAAAAGTAGTCGAAGTAGTAGTAGTAGAAGTAGGAGGAGGAGGAGGAGGAAGACGAGGAGGAGGAGGAGGTAGTTCATCCTCACTGAAAGCATTTGACAACATGGCTGAAAATATTATGCTAAAATGTATAGGTGACTGGGAAGGCACAAGAGCATTGTCCATTATCTGGAACTCAGGAAAGCATGCCATCAAGAATTTGACATACAATGCTGATGAACTTTGGGCAACCAAATTTTGACATAGTTTTCCATAAGTCCTCATGACTAATAGTATCAAATGCCTTGGTCAGATCTATAAACATTGGGTACAGACCTCTGTTCTGCTCTTGGCATGTCTTCTGGTGTTGTCAGGCAGCAAACACTATATTGACTGTTCCTTGGCCCTCTCTGAACTCACACTGGCTCTCAGGTAGATGCTCATATTCTGTGTGAAGGAGTAGCCTATTAAGGAGGACTCTGGCAAGAATCTTGCCAACAATGATTAAGAGACACCCTGTGACAGTCACAGGGCAATTTATTTCCTTTCCTTTATAGAGATCCATCTATATCTATATATATGGAGGCAACCTTGACCTCCTGGGGGATAACCTTCTCTTGCCATATAACCTGGAAAATTTCAGTTAGCCTTTGTATGAGCAATGGACCCCCACCCACCCACCTTATAAACCTTAGCTGGTATAGAATCAGCACCAGGTGCTTTGCCACATGAAAGGAACTTAATTGCATGCAAAATCTCTTCTTTAGCTAGGGAGGGATTGACTTTAACATGAGGTAAATGTCAATGACCTCAACATTGATTGATTATGGTCTGTTGAGAACACTATGGAAGTAGTGATGGACTGAACAGTCCATCTCTCTAGGATCATATTCTTTTTTTTAAGGGCAAAAATATACAACAAACTTATTGGGGAGAGAGGGAGTTCAGACATGCCCTGCCTCTTTCAATCTGGTCACAAGGTTCTCAGTGGTTTCCACCTTCACCCCTGCTGTGTGCTGGGACAGATCCTCCACACTGAGCACAGAAATTCAGGAAGATGTGTCCCCACCCAGGCCCCCAGGCTTCACCACTTCAATCTTCTTCTTTTTGGCTTTCATGATATTGGGCAGAGTGGCTTATTGGGGCTAGTTCAGTTGGAGGTCAGTAGTCACTACAGCAGGCATCTTGAGCCTAATTGTTTCAAGCCCACCATCAACCTCTTGCTCTACTGTCAACTTGTCCCCCTCTAATGAGAGTGGAGTCAAATGTGCCCTGAGACCAGTCAAGTATGGCTGTTGTCACCTGTCCAGTCTGATTACGCTCATCATCAATGGCCTGCTTTCCCAGGAGCACCAGCTCAGCTTTGTCTTTCTGGGCCAAAGCAGTGAGCACTTGGGAGACCTGCAGGGGCCCCAGGTGCTTGGCTTCACTTTCACGTGACTTTGCTATGGTCAGCACCCATGGCCAGAGCTGTGCAAAGGGTTTCTTGGCACTGCTTGGGGCTGCAGCTGACCATGATCACCTCCTTCAGTGGCTTCTTCTCCTTCAGCCTCATGGCCTCCTCCATAGCAATCTCACAGAAGGGGTTCATGAAGTGCTTCACCCCATTTGTCACCATGCCAGTCTTGTCTGGCTTCACTCAGACCTTCATGGCGTAATCTATGACCTGTTTGACACCGACCAGCGTGCACAGCTCTGCCATCTTTCTAGGATCATATTCTTATCACTAATCAATGTGGCTCCATCAGCACTGAGGAGTTGAGATGCACCATAAGTCTTTGGTCCATAAATAGCCTTTAGGGCATCACAAAAGTGCTTTGGATTGTGACTATCAGCAGAAAACTGAGTTTCATCTGCCTTCTTACTGAGTCACGAATCCTGCATCTCTCTAACAGAGCTTTGGTGCTGACCTCATTGTTGTACGCCTGTGAACTAGCCCCATGCTACGAAACTGAATTGTTTCCATTTGAATTGCTTCAGGAAGATTCTGAAGATCACCTGGAAGTATAAGGTACCAGACACTGAGGTCCTTACTCGATCTAAACTACCAAGCATTCAAACTCTGCTTCAGAGAACACAACTCCAGTGGGCTGGCCACGCTGTTTGAATGTTTGCCAAAAGGACTGTTGTATGGAGAACTGACACAGAGCAAGCACATGGTCGTCAGAAGTGATACAAGGACACTCTGAAGGTTACTCTTAAGAACTTTGAAACAGATTGTGTGACATGGGAGACATGGGCACAGGACCACTCAGCATGGTGTGCCCACATCAGAGAGGGTGTTGTGCTCCATGAGCAAAGCACAATTGAATCAGTTCAAAGGAAATGCAGGATGCACAAATTTGGAGAATCCACCCCAAATGTTTATGCAGACTATTTGTACCTGACCTGCGGCAGAGCCTTCTGAGCTCATGCTGGCCTGATTAGCCACAGCTGGCCATCACACAGTGATGTCATTTTGGTCCTCTTTGGGAATGAAAAGACAACAGCTAGTAGTAGCAGTAGGAACAGCAACAATAATCTAGTTCATCTCACTTGTCATCCAAAATGTGTGAAATAATGGATAGATGTCTGAGCAATGGGTTTAATTGCTGGCAAACTTCTTGGATTTGTGCCTTCTCTGAATTTCCAGGCTGCTCTACTACTACTATTCCTCTATGCTGGTTTTTCTCTGGGGCATCTAGCTTATTAGATATACATAAGGGATTTTTCTCCCTTCCCCTTCCTTCCTCTTCCCTTCCCCCCTTCCCTTCTCTTTCTGTCCCTTATTCTATCTTTCTCTTTCCAAACAATCACAGAATTTGAGAGGCAAAGGACCTGAGCAACTATCTAGTTCAACCTAGACCTGAATGAAGTCCCCACTATGACATACCAGCCTCTGCTAGAAGGCCCCAAGGAAGCCCATGATAACCCAAGGTTTATTTCACTCCTCGGCACCTCTTTTGGTTAGGGAATCTTTCCAGGCATCAAACTGAAATTTGCCTCTTTGTAATTTCCACCAATTGCTCCTGGTTTTGTCTCTTGAAAACAAACATAATGAAATGAAGCAGTTCTACTTCTCCTTCAAATACTCAGCACACTTCTCATGTGTCTCCTGAGTCTTCTCTAGACCAAACACTAGTTTCTTCAACTGCTTTCCATGTACCGTAGACTTGAGCCCCTCCACTATTGTGTTACCAACCCCCTCTCCAGCTCATCAGTATATTTTTTAGCCAGGGAATTTAGAACCAAATACAATACTCCAGATATGGGATGACCAGGGCAGAATGTTGCCAGGCCAACAAGTCCTTGTTCCTGGAAGCTATGTTTCCCTTAGGGTAGGCTCAGATTAAGTTATTTTGGCTGTACATCACTCTGCTGACTCAAATTGAATTTGCTGTCCATTGAAACCCACACATCTTTTCCAGCCAAATTATCTAAAAATGTCTTTGCCATGCTATACTTCTGAAGATGATTTTTGGAACCAAAGTGTAAGACTTTACATTTATCTGTCAAATTTCATCTTGTGAGATTGAAGCCAATGCTCTTGCCTGTCAGGAGCTTCCCAGATCCTAACTCTCTCGTTCAGTGTGTTAGAGATCCTTCTCAACTTGGTTTCATGCAAATTACATGAGCATCCTGTTTATTCCTTTGCCTAAGTCATTAACAAAAATGGTAAGTCATATGACTGAGAATCCTTATGATTAGATTTGCAGTCCTCCAGACAGATGCTTTTAAAAAAATCAGCTCCTGTTAGGTTGCATTCCATTCCTGGACAAAAGCCCAGCATTCCTAAATTGTCAGCTGTGGTCCAGAAATTCAAATTCCATTTTCCCATACCATATTCTTAGCTAGCTGTTCACACCCCAAATTCACCTTTATCTCCTAAAGTTCTTGTCTTTGATTGACAGTAGTGATAAAAAAAACACCACCTGTGACCCTAAGGTCTTCCTTTCTTCATTCAATCAATTATTCAGTCAAAAAGCATTCATCAACTGGCTTTTATCTACCAGGCACTGGTAGGCTCTAGCAATACAAAAATAAAAAGGCTTTAAAATTTTTAGCTATCTTTCTAGCAATATTATTTGTGTCTAAGTGAATTTCCAGAACAGAAAATCACATTTAATTAGTTTGGGGAAGGTATCTGTCATTGGACAGCTAGGTGGGCACAGTGGGTAGAGTACTGGGCCTGAAGTTACGAAGACCTGAATTCAAATCTGGCTTCAGATCCTAGCTGTGTGACCTTGGGCAAGTCACTTAAACCTGTTAGCTTTAGTTTTCTCATTTGTAAAATGGATTGGAGAAGGAAATGATAAAGCATTCCAGTATCTTTGCCAAGAAAACCCCAAATGAAGTCATGAAGAGTCAGACATAACCGAAACAACCGAACAAAACCAAAATCTATCATATTCTGGATTTGCTTACTGTGCAAGGAGCAAAGCTTTTTGTTGTGATTTTTTCTGCTACTTCACATAGCCTTCTTTCTAACTGAAGTTCTGTGGTTCCTTTTCTCTCTTATTCTGGATGCTAAATTCATTTACTATTGGAATCTCCACCAGTGGTGGAACATGAAGTTCTTTCCAGTCTTTGGCTTTGTAAAGAGACTCCTTAAGTTGAAGGGAGCAGACTGACCTCCAAATCCACTTTCCTTTTTTTAGTTTACATTAGATGACTTCCCTTCAAAGCAAGTGGGGGTGAGGCATGTCCTTGGTAGTGGCCAGCAGTCCCTTCCTCTTCCCTTGGGGTACTTAAGATCTCCTCAAAGCTTTTAGATTGCTAAGGGGAATGAAGCTACTTCTCTTAACCAACTAAGTCACAGTTGATTTAATAAGCATATAGCTCAGATAATTAAAGAGATAAATGACACAAAGCAAACCATACAAAGACATGGAGGTCAAAAAAGAACAATAAGTTATTCACTAAATAACTGGTATAATCTTGTTCAAATCGATGGAGACCTCTCCCTCTCTGTCTCTCCCTGTCTCTCTGTCTCTCTCTGTCTCTCCGTCTCTCTTTCACACACACACACACACACACACACACACACACACACACACACACACACACATTGGACAAATAGGCCAATGAAGCCCTTGGATAGATGTGAAAACCCAAAAAGGATAAGAATACACAACAAATACACAGAAAGTTACTTCCTTATTAAATCTACTTGGGGATGGGGGTGGGGGTGGGCAGGATATCTCTCCACTCAGAGAATGAAAGAGTTCTATGTCTATCAAATGGGCAGAATAGAGTCTTGCACACAATATTCAATGAATGAGCACATGAATTAATGCATTAAATGCACACCTGTCCTCCCTCCCTTCTTTCCAGGGACATAATGAAGATGGAACAACCTCAAATGATACAATGGATGGGTAAGGACTTTGAAAGGTCAGCAACTATATGGCTAAACAATTAGGTCCCTGCAGGTTGTTTTCCATTGGGTTACCCATCTCTAAGGAATTGGTTACCCACTGGTAATGTTTCTCTGAGTCTGGTATACTTTAGACAGATGGTGAAGTCATAAAACCAATTTAAAACAGGAAACTAAAAGCTAAGCCAGAGGTCAAGGTTTCTGTCGAGGCTAAAGGACAATGGCTCATTATGCTTTGAGAAAATGAGAAAGACACGTTGATGAAAAGATACCTCTGATAATTTTCATTTTATAGAACTAGAAACTAAGACTCACAGAAGTGAATAGACTAGCTCAATATCACACAGCTGCTGAGAGATGGTGACTCAATGGAACCTTCTGCCTCCAAACCTTTTTTTTTACCTTAGTAATAACTTCCTACATTGTCAGGCCAGGTTATAAAAGGTCTGTTGTTTGTAATTTTCAGATAATAACTTAGAACTTGGAAGTTTATAAAGTGTTTACATGTATTGTCCCATTTGAGTCTCACTACTGTGTAAGGGAGAAAATGACTATTTTACAAAATAAAAAACCAAAAATCAGTGGAAGTAAAAAAATGAAACAAAATCAACCCACTGTCAGAGCATGTGACTGACAAAGCATGTCAAACCCAGCTCTTTGTGATACCAAAGTCATCACTCTATCCACTATGTCATGCTAATTTTCAGATAACAGTTTAGCCTCTACCTCCTGGGATGGGTCCTGAGAGTCAGTGCTGCCCAGAGACTAGAAGGATGAAATGGATATCGAGAAGACCTGTATTCAAGGGCCCCCAATGATACATACTGGATTCTGTGATCCTGGGCAAGTCACTTAACTTCTTAGTGTCCCAGGAAACTCTTGAACCCTCTAAGTTGCAGAAAAGGTGTGATCTACAATGGGAGAGAAAGGTTCTCACTAGAAGCTCACCATACTGATGAAATCGGAGGTCTGCTAATAAAAAAAAAGTGGTTGCTGATATCATTTCAGTGATGTTTTTCATAAGAGGTCTCTGGTATTCCCCCAAAGAAGTAGTGCTTTGCAAGGGTCTGCATCCTTTCCAGGGCAGCAGGCTTCTAATGAATGAGAAGCCATTGCATCAGTTCAGCCTCACAAAACAATGCCTAATGGTTCATTGCCTCTGAGGCCCTTAGTGCAAGGAATGTCACCTAGGCTCAGCTATTGCACATGTGAAAGACAGTGTCTACAGTGTCTACAGTCTCAGGAGGACCTGAGTTCAAATCCAGACTCACACACTTAACACAAAAAACTAGCTGTGTGACCTTGGGCAAGTCACTTGACCCAAATTGCCCTGCAAAAAAAAAAGAGAAAAAAGAAAGACAGTGTCTCAGATAGCCACCCAAGATGGCACCTTTGGGTCAGAGACTCCTGACATACAATACCCAGACACCATTTTGGGACCTTCTCCTTCATTTGTCCTACAATCCAACATCAAGATATATGGGGTGAAAATATCACCTTTGTGTCAGAGACATGAGGGGCCTTAACACCACCTGGGGGACCTTCTCGTTTGTCTTTTAGCCCATACTTAAGAAACATGGGACGATTCAAATATGGCATTAAACTGCCCTGGGAAGTTATGTTAGTGAACCTTTATTAATTCATTGATTTAGAGCTAGAAGACACCTTCAAGGCCATTTAGTCCAGTCTACACGCCCATGTTACAATTAAAGCAACTGGGACCAATTGAGGTTAAAGTTAACTGCTTAAAAGTAAGTATGTAGTTAGTATTTGGCAAGAAGGAGATTGAAGGACAGGTCTATTGACTTTCCCAACATGACTTGTGGCATCTATAAATGTGGAATGTCTGCCCAGACAGTACAAAACACCCCAGATGAGATTTCACAGATTTCACAGGCCCACCCATTATCTCCAAAGGATCCCGAAAATGAACCATAACTCTCATCATTGAGAGCTTATCTTTCATATCTTGAGCTGTTAGCTAAGACTGTTTGTCAAATATCTGACATTCCACAGTCAAGGCTTGAGGTCTTTCCAGACTGAGATGGGGACCCTGAGCCTTGGAACCAAGGACAGCTTTTCTTTGGGTCATTAGATAGAAGTATCTTTGGTGTCTCTTGGAAGTCAGTCATAGATTCCAAACAGTTCCTCTAACTCCAGACATACCAGCACGCCTGAAGTTGGATGGAGAGAGCATCTTGCTCTCAGGATCAAAGATCTCTTGATCTCAGGATCAAAGGACTGAGGCTTTGAACTCATATGAACTTACATACTTCGAACATGAAATATCTCTCAACAATCCCTATGGCCCAAAGCTTGTGCTATTGCTCAGTAGGGAGATTGGAGAGAGTGTGAATGATTGAGAGACACTCAGCCCAGCTAGCAGGGAATCAATTGAAAGCCCAATCCTGAAGATGGCTCAGTTGAGTCATCTTATCTGAAAATGACTGATATAAATTGTCATTCATGGACTCATTCCTTGTTTTTGTAGCCTCCTAACCAATTCTATTTTTCATTATGAATTTAGCAAACATCAACAAACATGAACATTTTTAACATGCAAAGGCCAGAAAAAGAATCTTGGACATGAAATATGAAGTTCTCTTGAGTAGTTTTTAAAATGTATATTAAATTTAATGTGACAAAATTGCCCTTCTGTGCCCCTTCTGGACTTCCTTCTAGTCTCTTCAGTCCATCAATCAGCTTTTATTAGGCACCTAATTTATTCCAGAAACTGTGCTAAACACTAGAATACTTTTCTGAGTATTTTTTAAAAATTCATTGATGCTCCTTCCTTTCTGTTCTTCTTCTTTCACATAACTATCATCGTCTACCCACTCTCCAGTCCAACTCTCCCACTTCATCCTAAAAATCCTTCCCTTGAACAAATAAGAGTAGTTAAGCTAAAAAAAATCAGACATTAACCCTGTCTCAAAATTCTGTATCTCTAGCCTATCACTGAGATATCTGACAAGAGACAGGAAACATGCGTCATCATTGGTCTTTTGGAGGCACAATTGGTCAGTATGCCTTGATTCCTTCTAATTCCTACACCTAATTTTTTTTCTGAGAAGTCAGCAAAACAATATATTTCTTTTGTCTGACTTCACAGACTTCCCTAACACCTGAATCTAACTTGTCCACATGGACTCTTAAGATAAGCCATCTTTCCATGGGATGGAGGGATATGAAATTCCCACATTATGTAGGTGCTAATGACAAGTCATCTTTAGAACAGACTGAGGACTGACTCCTTCAGTATTCAAGGGAATGAGGAACTCAGCTGATTATCATCTCATCCTCTCTCATGTCTGGGGCAACAACTCTTTCCCCAATGGTTACTTCCTCCCAAGTCCTGATATAAGAGCTGTCCATAGAGCTCAGCTATTAAAGTTTCTGAGGGTTTGAGTCCCAGATTCCCAAGGAGGTAAGTATTTCGCCTTGTAGTGGAAGGATGAGGGACCCAGCGGCTAGCCTGAAACAAGAGACTTGGGAAAAGTCCAATGAGGGTATCTGCAAGAGTAAGATGACCACAACGATCTCATTTACACTGGGGTGGAAATTCCATTGCTTCTCTGCTTTCCTCATTCAACTGAGGAATGGATTTAGCCTGGAACAATGCTCCTCCTTCATTCAATTGCTGAGGGACTGAGAGGGGCAGGCTGGATTCTGGAATAGAACAGATCTATCTGAGCAAATTAAAAATTGTCTTCCTTTTCTCATTATTTCTTCCCTTCAGTTTTCATGGTCATGTTGCACAGCCCAGAATTTGTTTATATATTGTGTGCAGTTATTTATTCTTTATATCATTCTTGGGAGAAGCCTCAGACAGAGAAGGACAAAGGTTGTGCCCCTGGAACAGAGAAGAGATGAAGCTCTGTCTGATCCTCTCACTTGTCCTGCTGGGAACAGTCTCCTCCTTTCATTTGAGTAAGTTTTCCATAACTCCTTCTCCTATTCTCTTCTTCTGTTTTCCCTTGTTCCTTGTGGGCTTAGGCCCATATCTTCACCTCATTCTTTCACCAGGCTTATAAGGCCAATAAGGTGGATACAAAAGAATGTTGTTCTTGGAGTAAAAAAAAAAAGTGTTGGAACCTAGCCCTGGGTCTGCCTGTGACTATGGGCAAGTTACAGGCCCTTCCTTAGCCCTGGTTTCCTCATCCATGAATGGGCAATAATTGTATTGACAACATCTCTCTCACCAGATTATGGTGAAGAAAGCATTTATAACCCAGGGAGAACTATACAAGGGGAGCTATTATTCAGTTCAGACCTTCTACCTGAGCTTCCTGTCAGGGATTCTGGGTTCTTCTCTAAGGAACAGGCTTTCCACATCTTAGGTGGAAAAGCCCAGAACATTTTTAGCCTTTTTATGAGACTCTCAGATCCTCTTTATCTTCTATCTGCAATCCTACTGTTTTAGTCAGGAGATATCCCCACCCACATATGACACTAACTGGTGTAGTTAGCGTCTCCAAACACAGAAGGGGCAACCTCTGTTAACTAGGCAGAGTTCAATATTACTAGGCATTTTAGAGGCATTGAAGAGTTGGGAGCTGTCCATGGTTTCCTGAGAGAAATCAATGAAAAGGATGGGAGGGACAAATTTGGTCAATTCTTTTTTCTCTAGTTATTCCAGAGAATGAGGGTCTCAGGATAGATACACTGGAGAAAGAAGAGATGCTGAATCAAGAATAAAAGATTTCAGGTGAAGAGGATAACCTTATATCTGGGGAAATGACTCCTGGTGGGAGAAGAAAGAGGCCTCAGAATTAGTCCCAGGGCCACCTAATAAAGAAGATGATAATAATGTGTGCCCAAAGGAAGAAGACATAGTTCATTTGACAGTTACCCCAGAGTGCAAGGGTTGTCACTTTCTGCTAATCAGACAACCAAAAACATTTGGAAATGCTCAAGTAAGTCAAAGCACTGATCATTGGAGAAGAATATAAGGAAAAGTTAATTTTGTAAGAAAATTTTGGAAGATAAGGGTCTCACCCCTTCCTTATTAGTTAATTTCCAATTCGGAAAGACCCCATGATGTCACAGAAGCTGGGTCAAGAGTAAAGAGTCAGGAGAGAAGGGATTGATGGGGGTATATTGACTCAGGTACAGGAAGAAGCAGGGAACCATAAAAGACTTGTGAAGGAAATCCAGAATGGAGATGTCACAGATTGAAAGACTTCAATATCATATTCAATAGAAGCATAGAATCTTGGACAATAGGGCATCAGACCTGGAAAGAATCTTAGAACATAGTTTGTCAGAGCTAGAAGAGACCATAGGACCTCTGACGACTGTCACAGAGGGAAGGCATATTGTGTTAACCTTAGAAATATTTTATTTTTGTTTTATCTTTTCTTTTGGAGGGGAGAAGGTAATGCATTTGGGATTAAGTGACTTGCCCAGGGTCACACAAATAGTAAATGTGTCAAGTGTCCAAGGCTGCATTTGAACTCAGGTTCTCCTGACCCCTTCTGACTCAGGTCCTCTGGTCCTCTGTTCACTACGCCACCTAGCTGCCCCATCTTAGCAATCATAGAGTCTAAGCTTATCACTTCACTTATGAGGTAA
>JAQQSW010018693.1:0-11194 GCA_028646575.1 Pseudocheirus occidentalis | reverse complement strand
ACTGCTAGAAAGACAGAGAGGGAGAGGGAGGGGGGGAGACAGAGGGAGACAGAGATTCAGAGAGAGAGACAGAGAGACAGAGACAGAGAGGGGGGGAGGGACAGAAAGGGGGAGGGAGGGAGAGAGAGAGAGAGAGAGAAAAAGAGAGAGAGAGAGAGAGAGAGAGAGAGAGAGAGAGAGAGAGAGAGTGAGAGAGTGAGAGAGAGAGAGCTGCTGGGAACAAGAATGCTGAGAGAGAACTTCCTGGAGCCAGAATTGCTGAGAGAGAGAGAGAAAGAGCCAGTTGGAGCTGCCCAGGACTTCTGAGGGCCAGCCAGAGCTGCTGAGAACTGAGGAGTCATGACTGCAGTGCTACTATTTTGTTTGTCTGTCTTGATGTTACTTTGTCAGATTTATTTGTTTATAGAGACCTCAGACCTTGTTGTTGCATCTATGTTGATTTCACAGGCAGAAAATGAATTGATGAGGACACCAGCAATGTTCGTGAATGTTATTGTGGCTTGTTAAGCTTTGTCTTCCCAGTAACACAAATTGTGGGAAGGGGAACCATGAAAGTTGAGAACCTGCCTCGAGTCAAGATGAAAAGACCTCTCCATGGATACTTAATGCTAACTGAACCTAGTTGTGACCTAGGGATGAATGGACTTTGTGGTTTCCACTGCCCCTTGAAAGGGTGCTTGGTGGTGACTGATGATACTGTAATTTAGTTGTGACCTAGGGGTAGAAAACTTTCGACCTTTGTACTTTGTGACTGACTAAATGAATGTACTTTGTTTAAGAAGGAAGACTTTTTGATTAAGGAGACTAAAATGTTGTGACCTAGGGGTGGACTTTGTGATTGACTAAATGAATGAACCTTGTTTAAAAGAGAACTTTAACTTTTGTACTTTGTGATTGAATTGAGGACTTACTAAATAATTGAGTTACTAAATGAATGTACTTTGTTTAAAACTATATGACCACTTTGGTGAAAACTACATGACCATTTTAGTGTTAAGTTGTTGAGTTGTGACATGGTGATTGCCACATTTTGTTTTTCTGTGAATGCTTTGCCTTAATTTGTTATAGAATAAATGGAGGGTTCACTTTGCTGTGTAATCAGAATCCTGGAAGCTGTTTACAGCTGCAGTCCTCTGGAAAGCTGCTTGTGCTTGGCTTTTCAAACCTATGTGGAATTGTATACTCTTTCATGAGGGTGAGTGGGGAAGGAGGAAGGAAGAGAATTTGGAAGTCAAAGTTTCAAAAAAAATGTTTAAAATGATTTTTACATGTAACTGGGAATTAAGGCAATGGGGTATAGAAATCTATCTCACCCTACAAGAAAATAGAAGGGGAAGGAGTAATAAGAGATAAGAGAAGGCAGGGGGTGATAGAAGGGAGGGCAATTGGAGGAAGGGGTAATCAGAATGCATGAGAGCATGGGGTAGGGGGAGGGGAGAGATGGGGAGAACATTTGGAACTCAAAATCTTGTAGAAATGAATGTTGAAAACTAAAATAAATTAATAAATGGGGGAGGGGGTTGGAAGACTGAGCTGTTCCACTCTTCTTTTCAGGCATAGAGCTGTACCACCATCACAGACCACCATCATTCAGGATTCTCTCATCATTTAACAATTTAATTCAACAAATGCTTTTCAAGGGTCTGATATGTGCAAAGCACCGATATTATGATCATGTAATAAGATTGAGTATGGGGACCAAAGGATCAAGTTCACTATTAAATCCTTATTATTTTTATTTCCTCGAATACTGACACTTTTCAGAAGTTCACGAGGCATTTGTAAGAAATAGATTGGCAAATGTAGAAAGAAATGCAATCTTTGACATACTGACAAAAGCCAGAAAATCATGCATTAAGAATGACACGCTATTTTCCCCCAGGTCCCAGCTTTGTTTTG
The DNA here is from genome assembly GCA_028646575.1 of Pseudocheirus occidentalis. Classification (NCBI taxonomy): domain Eukaryota; kingdom Metazoa; phylum Chordata; class Mammalia; order Diprotodontia; family Pseudocheiridae; genus Pseudocheirus; species Pseudocheirus occidentalis. The sequence continues at coordinate 9,295 of JAQQSW010018693.1, read as the reverse complement.
CTCAGTGATATGAGTGGCAGTCTGAATGGCCTGGCATTTGTCAGTTTATGTCACAACCTTAATATTTAAACATGGGCCTTTTTTGTAGTCACTTTCTCTCATCTAAAGTCTTTTTGAAAACCTGCCAGCCCCACATTGACTCAAATAAATACAACAGGTCAAATATATCTTTAAAGCAAAAACTGTTTTTCTCCTTTTCAAATGTTGGAATTTTTAAAAAGCCCCTCACTTTAAATGCATTCTTTTTTTTTCTTTTTTGTTACTTATCAACACAGCAGAGGAAATGTTATATTATTGAATAATCCTTTTTTATTTGCTCACAATCTGTCCCAAGGTCCAATTTCTAGTGGCTTTGTCTATAAACTTTTCATTTCTCCTATTATTCTTTTGTACTTAACAAAATAGCAACGAATGTTTTTTCTCCTTTTATAATGCAAAAAATCCACATTTAATGATCGGACTATTTTAAATTTTTTCTTGCATTTCTAATATGTCTGTTTGAAGGGGGAAGCAAATATAGTAAGAAGAAAGGATTACTAATTTTAATATAGTATATCAAACACAACACAAAAATAACTGAAATAAGTTGAAATGAGATAATTATTATATATTTTTTTTAATTTAGTCATAGGATTTTATGAGGGAGAAGTCATTGAGTTCAACTTCCTTATTATGCAGTCAAGAAAACTAAAGCCTAGAAAGTTAAATGACTTGCCCAGACCTCACAGCTAGTAAATGTCTGAAATAAAACTTGAATTCAGATTTGAATTCCTGAGCTTAAATCTGGTGCTCTATCCATTGTAGTTCCTAAATAGATTCATTAAAAAGTTAAATAATTATCAAATTATAAAAGATAACAAGATGTATAATAAGGTATATAAAATTTCAAAAAATGGTCTCAAAATTAGTAAATATCTAAAGAAAATATTATTTTAATGTTACATACTGATTCTTTTGTCTTAGAAGTCAGAATTTTTTTTCAGAAAAGAAACATGGCATTCTTGACCCAGCATAGAATATAGTCATGATGGACTCGACTAGGCATAGAATATATATAACAAGAATAGTCAAAAATCTATTTGCCTGGAGTTTTGAAAATCTAATCAAAGTTGTTTAAAATGGAATAGAAAGAGGAAGCAAGAAAACTGGCTATATGTGAGAAATACTGATAGTTTGGTTTCCACAGATTCTATACGAACTATGACTGTTTTGGAAACAGATCCTACACAGGATATATGGAAGGGACTAGGCCTTGGGAGTAAAGGGCAGAACATACTTCCCAGTCATATAAAGAGATCTACAAAATGGGGGGGGGGGGGAGACCAGATCAAGCCGGTTCAGAAGAGTTGGGATTCAAACTGATACACATGGTATAGGAGTTAAGTCGCATTGTCTGACCAGGGGATACTATGGCGGGAAGAGAAGAGCCATTAAAGTGAAGAGTGGCCTAGGAAAGCAGATGACCTGTCCAGACAGAACCAATGATTGTGACAGAAGTGGGTCTATATAATCTTTGTTCTGCTACTGGGGGACATTGTGTGTGTCTTGTCTAGTGAGGGAACACACACACACACTTCTCTAGAGAACTGTCACTAAAGGATCTCTTCTTTTACTCCACAAACTGCAATTTTGTTTACCACCCAATTAACATTAACCCAAAGCTTAGAAGTAGGATGGAACAAGCCTCTGTGAGTTAAGCTCTGGGCTAGTTGAGTTTGGGTTTAGAGTTTTTGTTTATAACATATGCAATCCTATCAACCTTCCATAGAGATACACTCCATAGAGTATAGTTACAATATAAGAAAGTAAATAAAAGCAGAGATGCTCAGAAATAAACAGTAGAAAGAATTCAGGGGGGAAAAAGGCAGTAATAAAACTCATGAGCGTAGAAGTCTGTAATGAGAATCTGAAGATCTGTCCTGCCCCTAGGCCCTTTGATAGGCTTAAGTGGCTCTGAGAATGTTCCCTGATTTGAAAGTATACTCTGCCCCCTAATAGGCTGAATGTGGTCAAGTGGAGCCTGTGGTGGGAGGCTTGTTTTTTGGGAATGGCCACACCTTGTTACTTTGTAATTGGACTGTGGGTCAAGAGGGCTGTGACATTCTCTGATCCAGGAAAAGGCTATATATACACCCTGATGTGAAGTTTCCTTTGGGGCTAACTTTGAGAAGAGTTGTGTGATTTGGCCAGATGAGACTCTGGGAAGCCGTTGAGCTCCGGCTTTGAAAAACCCAGATGTTGATGCTTCCCTCTCTGGTAACTTGAATAGGTAATGGATGTGATGGTCAGATAGTTGGAAGCCCATCTGCTGATCTGTTTCTTGGTCTGCTTGTAACTTGTGTTTGTAACTTGTGCTTATAACTTGGGTTTGTATTCTCTGGAGTTCAGGGTGCTGACTTTTTCGGTAAATGATATGTTTGTTTGATTAAAGTAAGATCGTTAACCCATTTTGAGTTGCTTTCCTTTAGAAAAGCAGATCTAAGAAGCTGTGCTAGCAGCCACCCTAGGTATGCTAGGGTGCTTACTGATACAAAATGACTTCACGAACAGGATCTGTGAAGTAAAAGGAAAGTATGGGGGCTGGGATAATTGTTTGTTTCCCAGTTGTAGTAGCAGTTACTCTGTGGAGCCACGGAACCTGAACACAGAGCTGCCTGCATGTCAACTTTGCTTAGGTGAGAGCAGGAATGGTGAGCTGCCTGCATCAAGACTGGGACAGAAGCCAAGAGCAACTGCCTCCTGCGGGAGGAAGAGGAACCCAGGAGTTCAGAATTCAGATAACGACTGTGCACCAAAGCAGGAGCACTGAATGTGTTTTCCTGCTGTGTCCCGCAGTTTGGGACCCAGGGGGAGGATGGACTTGTGTCTATGGTGGGTGGAGTGAAGTGCTATGGACCCCCAGGACCCCACCCTGTTGGTTTTGTTGCCCAGTCACCCCTCACTACTTGGAAGCAGGGGCTGGAGCAATGTTAAGACTTGGACTTGGTTCAATAGAGCCGGCACCTGAGAGTGCCGGGAGGAAGCTTGCAAGGGCAGTGTGGGGGAAAGGACACCCTCTGCCCCCATTAGAGATGTACTTGGACATTTTTGTTTTGGATTGCTGGTGATGACTTGCTATGTTATGTATCTTGCCAATGTGATGTCTCTGTTTTGTGGGGATTATGTTGTACTTAAGAGATGTTAATGCTAATTCAGATTTAAGTTGACTATGTACTGGGCATGAAAGATATTGGGGCCCAAATGTAATGAGAATCTGAAGATTTGTCCTGCCCCTAGGCCCTTTGATAGGGTTAAGTGGCTCTGAGAATGTTCCCTGGTTTGAAAGTATACTCTGCCCCCTAATAGGCTGAATGTAGTCACATGGAGCCTGTGGTGGGAGGTTTGTTTTTTGGGAATGGCCACACCTTGTTACTTTGTAATTGGACAGTGAGTCAAGAGGGCTGTGACATTCTCTGACCCAGGAGAAGGCTATATATACACCCTGATGTGAGGTTTCCTTTGGAGCTCACTTTGAGAAGAGCTGTGTGACTTGGCTAGATGAGACTCTGAGAAGCCACAGAGCCCCCGGCTTTGAACAACCCAGATGTTGATGCTTCCCTCTCTGGTAACTTGAATAGGTATTGGATGTGACGCCCATCTGCTGATCTGTTTCTTGGTCTGCTTGTAACTTGTGTTTGTAATATGTGCTTGTAACTTGGGTTTGTATTCTCTGGAGTTCAGGGTGCTGACTTTTCCCCCTGAACTAGGTAAATGATATGTTTGTTTGATTAAAGAAAGATTGTTAACCCATTTTGAGTTGCTTTCCTTTAGAAAAGCAGATCTAAGAACCTGTGCTAGCAGCTGCTCTGGGTATGCTAGGGTGCTTGCTGATACAAAGTCTGAACACAGACATACAAGGCACTGATAACAAACAAGATGAACTAGAGATCTGAACACAAGGAGATAAATTGGACCTTATGGGTATTACTGGGACTTAGTGGCCTGGGACCCATGGCTGGTACATGTATCTTTCTGGAAGGGTATACTGCAGCCAGAAGGAATATGATAATTCAGAAGAACATAGATCCTGAACTGGAAGGGATATTGGAGGTCATCTAGCCCAACCTAAACATTTTTTTTTATAGTTGAGGAAAGAGCCCCAGAGAAATGAAGTGATTAACCCAAGATTACACAGGTAGGAAGTATCAGAGGCAGAATTGGAACTGTGGCCATCTGGGTCTAGAGCCATTGCTGTTTTTGTTTTTTTGTTTTTTTTCCACTGAACTAGAGTAAAGGAAATGGAGGTGGGCTGGGATTATGCAATGATGAATGGGAGAAGCAGTATATATTAAAATGTATGCTTATACAAGGAATACAAGAACCAGAAATGGAAAGCATTCAATTTCACAAACATTTACTAAGCATTTTTTGTGTGCAATGCAGTAATAATACAAAGACAAAATTTTTTAGTTCCTGTTTTCAAAGATCTTACCTTGTGGCACAGACATGTAACACTTACACGGTTAAAAAACATTAAGTAATTTGATGAGAAAACAAGTCTTAGCACCTGAAGGGATTGGGGGACACTTCATAGAAGAGGAAATAACTGAGTTGAACCTCGAAAGAAGAAAGAATTCTAAAAATGAAGGAGTGTTTTCCAGGAAGAGGAGTAACTATAGCTAGACAGACAGACAGATTCCCTGTACTCACCCATTATATGCCTTTTTATAATACGTAGTGTGACACTTGTCTGTTCCATAAGTACTTTTCTAAAAGGTTTTGCTGTACCCCTAAGAAAGCAGACACCATTGCAAAAAGAGGTGATACTCAATCTACAAAGCAGTCATTTGTAATGAAGATTACAACCACTACGGATGTTTGGAAATGAACTATAGGTAATGGGATTTATTTCCCCTTGAAACTAGGGCACAAATATTTCTTAAATGCAAAGGAGTGAGATGCCTTCCAGAAGAGATGAAACTAGCAATTTCTACACCTGGGGTAACTTAGTTGAGTAGGCTCCCCTGGGATACAGTACTGTAGGACCCTGCAAAGAACTTATGGGAGAAGAGAACAGGCTACTGCTGCTGCTTTTCTTGTGGAGCAGGGCAGGAAGAAGAGGAACTTCCCTTAGTTAGCTACTGCCCTTCAGAGTAGAGGTACAAAGGAAGGGAAGAAAAATGGAAGAAAAGGAAGAGTTAGAGCAGATCAAGGAGATGGGTTTGTGCTTCGGCACATTCAGGGTAGTGCTAACATTGCCCTTCAAATTTCTTGTCTTGTGTCAAAGCTATGATTGCCTCAGCCTAGTTACAGTTTCATCCTTAGCCTCATTTTATCCTTTGCATTAAGGAAGAAGAGACATTTATCTGGATACTATTGATAGCTACATTCGTAGGTGCATACTAGGAGCCATTAGTAAGACTTCCCTGATTTGCTGAGCAAGGAAAGTTTATATATAGGTAGAGAATAGGCAAATGCACATTGTATTCCTACAGATACTCCAGGAGACAAAGAATGAATAGAGATATTCAATTTATTGTGTTGTTTGTTTTGAGAAGAAATTTGATTGAGATCATATTCCACATTTGACATTTATTAATTATAATCAATAGAAAGTCATCTAACATCTCTTAGTTTTTTCATCTGTAAAATGGATAAAATAACACTTGTAATAACTATTTCTCATGATTATTATGAGGACTGAATAAGATAATGTGTAAGACCTTTGAAAACCATAGAGTACTATATCAATCAGGTCTTAATTAGATACCTACTGTGTACCAGGAGGAAGTATTGCATACAGATTGATACCTAGATTGATAGATGAGAGAGACAGACAGATATACAGACAGACAGATAGACAAAACATTTGTTAAACACTCTGGGCAGCAAGGTGGTGCAGTGGATAGAGTGCTGAACCTGGAGTCAGGAATTATCACCTTTAGACATGAACTTGAAGGGACTAAGGTCATAAAGGAACTAAACTAAGTTTTGAGCCTACTCCCCCAAAGACTGAGGTTGTGTAAAGTGTGTAAGACAGCTGGTCTAGAGGTGTAGCAACCCACAGAATGAGCTAGAAGCAAAGAAAATTGAGAAAGAGTAAGCCTTGAAACCAAGAAGACTTGGGTTCAAGTCTTGCCATTATAAAAACTAGGTATGTAGCCCTGGACAAGTCACTTGACTGCTTAGGGCTGAATCTAGGCAACCTTAAAACTTTATGATTCAGGGGCGGCTAGGTGGTGCAGTGAGTAGAGCACTGTCCCTGGAGTCAGGAGGACCTGAGTTCAAATCCGGCCTGAGACACTTAACACAAAAACTAGCTGTGTGACCTTGGGCAAGTCACTTAACCCCAATTGCCCTTCAAAAAGCAAAAAAAACAAAACAAAAACAAAACTTTATGATTCAGAGAAGCTTCCAGCCTGCATTGGCAGAAAGAATTTCGCCACCAAGGAGTGACTTACACCACAATCATTAGCTGAACGTTACACAACTCCCAACTCCAGGCATTTTCATTGGCTATCTCCTATGACTAGAATTCTCTTCCTCCTTATCTCTGTCTCCCTGCTTCATTCTAGTCCTGGGTAAAATCTCACATTCAATAGGAAACCATTCCCAGCACTTCTTAAAGCTAGCATCTTCTCTCTCTCCTGATTATCTCCAATTAATCCTGGAAATATCCTTGAGAGGAAGGATTACCCTTTACCTTCATCTATATCCCCAGTATTTAACATGGTGCCCAGTACTTAGTAAGCACATAATAAATGTTTATTAACTGAAGAGCTGTATAGAATCTCAGATTATTTCATCCATTTTGTCCTGAAAACATATTTTATCTTCCACCTTTGGTCATCTACCCTCTGTTTAAGATTTGCAGATAGGAAACTCCCTTCTACCTCTCAAATCCCATGTCATATCTGCGTAGTTAATCTGTGTTTCCTTTTAGCCAATACTTCTTGATAAAATCACTGCTATCAGTACCTCTAGTGCTAAAAAAAATTAAAACAAGCAACTCTGACTTTTGTCATGGTGTAATTCTCTAAAGAGAATCTTAGATCAAGGGATGTTGAGGAACTTTAGAGGTCATTTGCTCTTCCTTTTGTAGACTAGGAAACACAGATCCACTCAGACAAAAATAATTGTTGACGTGTACCAAGAAATGGAAGAAAAGCTAGTATTTGAACCAAGGTTCTCTACCTTGTTGCTTCCAAGTTGCCTCTCAAATTAGAATGTGAGCTCCTTATGTTCAGATACTGCCTTTCCTTTTTCTCTGCATCCTAGGCATGTAACACAGTGCCTAACACAGAGTAAGGGCTTAATAATTGTTTGCTGGATTTTGGGCTTCAGATCCTGTTCACTAGAAGTGAAATGACTCACCTAAGGTAAAACTTAAACTGTATCCATATAAATAAGTAGAATTCACAGGTAGAAAGGATGGTAAGAAGTATCCTAAATAAAAGAAATAGTATGAGCAACCTTTTTGAACCAGGTAGTAGTATGACAGATTAGGGGCATTATATTTATCCAGAGACTGACTGAGATGGAACAACGATTATGTTTGGAGAGTAATAACGGGAGATAAGCTTAAATGGGTACAGTTAAATCAGCTCATGGCAGCATTTGGATATGAGGCTAAATAGTTTAAATTTCATCTTATAAGATGTAGGAGCCTTTTGAATATGCTCAAAGTGGTATTTTAGGAACGCTAATCTAACATTTCTAAAGATGATCTGAGCAAAGTATTAGCATACAGGCATGTCCTAAGATGGAGAAATTTTGATTGCAGGCCCAATACTGGCAAATATGTCTGATATGAGTACCAACCTCTCAAAGTGTGAGAGTCGTCCTATGTATTCATCACATTAGAAGAATAAAATCTCAGAGACTGAAGAAACCTGGCAGTTTTGAGTCAAACCAACCACCAAATTCAGAAATCCCATCTACAACTTCCCTGGCAGGTGATCTTATAGACCCTATTTACAAACCTTAAGCAATGGGCAACTAACTGCTTTGTAGGCAGGCCTCTTGATGAAAAGGAGTTTAAGATTTTAATATCTTTATTAAAGTAACCACTTCCCACTATGAGTTATTATTAAACATATAATCTATCATATACCCCAAATCTCTCTTGCTTTTACCAATTTCAGGTCAGCTCTTTCCCTGCAATTATATTTGTGCAACTGACTTTTTTAAACATAAATGAACGATTTTACATTTATACCTATTAAATTTCTTCTTGTTGGTTTTGACCCAGTTTTGTCAACCTTATTTTGAATCTTAATTCTGTTCAAATTGTACTACCCAACTCTGTAAAGCAGGGTGGAATTCAGCAGAGAAACAGGAAAAGGAAAAAGAAGAATGGAAAAGTCTACACTAGTTAGTTTTCAAGATGATTGGAAGTCTTGAAGCATGTGGTTTCAGTGGAGTAGTCAAGGGAAAATAATAGGTTTGTAGGTTGAAGTAAGGAATATATGATGGGAAGAATGAAAAAACTGGCATAAACCACTTATTTAAAGACGTTAGCATTGAATAGGTAGAGAGAAATAGGATGGGAACAAGTTCAGCTCAAGGTAGCAGGAACAGCAGCAAGCTGTGACTATAGATGATGGCTGTCTTGACACTGCTATGTAAACGTTTGAAGAAAGTTGTCAGAGACCTCTGGAAGTGCCTAGGAGTGGCAGTGGAAGGAACAGAAACATTGTAAACAGAATAACAAAAAGAACACACCAATGATGCCCCTGATTGTTCAGGTTTGGAGTATCTTCCACCAGAGCTAGTCTACCTCTGAAGGTACTAAGAGACAGACAACACCTGGTTGAGAAACAAGAACTGGCATTTGTAAAGCACTCAGAAGTTCATAAAGCACTAAGTACATATATTTGAGCTTTGCAACACCTCTGTGAGACAGGTACTCTAGATCTCATCCCCTATTATAAAGATAAGGAAACTGAGCTAAATGTAACTGTATATAATATAGCTATTATATATATATATATAATATGTAATATAACTATATATAATATAGCTAAATAACTAAATATAGTTATTTGACTATGGAGATGTAGATTTAAAAGAACAACAACAAAGAGGCAGAATTTAAACTCAAGTATTCGTGAGTCCATAACTTCGTAATACAATACAATGAAAAGAACATTGAATTTGGAGTCAAAGGACATGAGTTCGGGGGCGGAGCCAAGATGGCGGCGTAGAAACAGCAAAGCACCACAGCTCCCACACAAACACGCTAAAAAACTCATAAAATGGGACGCTAAACAGATTTTCAAGCTCCAAAACTCTCCACAAGACAGAAAGCACATCT
>JAQQSW010018692.1:0-11194 GCA_028646575.1 Pseudocheirus occidentalis | reverse complement strand
AGCCCAGTGGAGGCTGCTGCTGCTCCGTTCCTGCCGCTATACAGCCGCCTCCCGCTGCCTCCTTGCCCTGGGAGCAGTTTGGCCGGATCCGCTCTTCTCCTCCCCAGTTAGCAAAATTCACTGACCTTTCTCTTAGCCTTTTTGTCTTCTGGCCTGATAAATGTGGTAACTGTGGCTCCAGTGCAGCCGATCTGCTCTCCTGTAGCCTGGGTTCCGCCCGATGCCCCAGGGCCTGAACCCGCTGTGTTTCAGCCTCGGGTCCCAGACTGCTGCGAAGAGTCCCGCCTGCTGTGCTGCCTGTAGCAACAGATGTGCTTTCTGTCTTGTGGAGAGTTTTGGAGCTTGAAAATCTGTTTAGAGTCCCATTTTATGAGTTTTTTAGCGTGTTTGTGTGGGAGCTGTGGCCCTTTGCTGCTTCTAAGCCGCCATCTTGGCTCCGCCCCCTATTCAGTTATTATTAAGGCAAAACATTCACAAAATTCAGAATCAAAATACACAGTAACACAGTCATTTAGTAAGTCCTCAATTCAATCTCAAGTACTTCACCCCTGGGCAGTACACTCATTTAGTCAATCACAAAATCTTCTCTCTACTCAACTGGAGATTAGTTTCCAATCATAAACAAAGTACATTCATTTGGTTAGTCACAAAGTATAAAAAATAAAAAGTTTTCCACCCCGGATTACAACTGAATTACAATACCATCCATCACCACCAAGCACCTTCTCAAACAGGCAGTGGAGAGCACAAAGGCCATCGACTCCTAAGCTACAACAAGGTTACTATATCATCATAGCATTCAGTACTCAAGGAGAGGTCATTTTTTTTGTCTTGACTGGAGGCAAATTCTCAGCAATCCCTGTTCCTGAAAAGACAAAGCTGAACAAAGTCACAATATGCATTGCCAGAGTCCTCATCAATTCGCTCTCTGCCTGCAGAAAAGTCTCAGGACCCCTGAAAACATCAGCAAGACCCTCCTCCAGGATTTCTTTGAACATACAACAAGAAAATCCTCCTTCAGGGCTTCTGAATCAACAGAAAGGTTCCAGGACCTCTGCAACACCAGCAGTGTACTTTACCAGGCGACGAGTCTGGCAAAGTAACATCAGAATAGATAGAAAAACTACTGGCACCACAGTCATGCCTCCTGAGTTCTTGGCAGCTCTGGGTGGCAGTTCTCAAAAGTCCTAGGCAGCTCCAACTGGCCCTCAGCAACCTGGGTGGCTTTGACTGTAGTTCTTTCTCTGTCTCTCTCTCTCTGTCTCGCACCCCCTCTCCCTCCCACGATGCTGCTCCCAAAGTTCTTCTGGCCTCTCTCTGCTTGGGCCTTCTCTCTCTCTCTCTAAATCCACAGCACCAGCTCCTCCCAGTTCAGCCCCCTTTCTTCACATCAACAAGTCCATCCCACAAGTGGAATTCACAAGCTCTGGGTTTTAACACAACCCCCAAACTAAGCTAATATAAGGGGATCTTTAAATTTCATTACCATTACATCCCTCCACCATCTGTTGGCCTGGAGCTCAGTAAACAGCAATCACTGCCATCTCCACCATTGTGGGAGCAGGGACTGGACCCCACTCTCTCACCCAGATCCAACAGAGTTTCCCCACATACCTTTTACTTTCTCTTTGGCATTTATGGGTTGAAAAGTCTGGAAACCATCACAGCTGCAGGTGATTCCAGAAAGTCCCCTAAGGTCTGCTCCAGTTGATTTGTGCCACTGGTCTGTGCTGGCATGGCCCATGTGGGACTGCAATCCACTCCCAACCTGGTATGATAGACCTTTCCTGTTGGCCTGCCAGGACCTCAGCTGAAGACAAATTTCATTCTGTCATTTTGTGGGTTCTGTAACACTAACATGTGTTTAGAGTAATTTTTTTTACAAGTATTAGAAGTGGTTGGGAACCAGCTCAAGTAAGTTCCTGATTTTACTCCACCATCTGAGCTCTGCCCCATTTGTTCATAGTCTTGTTGCACAAAATAGCCAGTTGTCAGTTTAAATAAGATCATTATGTTATTCTGCCTCTGTATATCTAATAGTTTCCTTTTTTTTCTTTTTGGAAGGCAATTGGGGTTAAGTGACTTGCCCAAAGTCACATGGCTAGTTTTTGTGTCAAGTGTCTGAGGTCAGATTTGAACTCAGGTCCTACTGACTCCAGGGCCAGCGCTCTATTCACTGTGCCACCTAGCCACCCCTAACACTTTCCTTTTTCATATAAAATGGCTCATGAAATATTCTTCACTTGGTTGCATGAACATATATCTTTCTCTAGGTTCTCTATGGTAAAAAAAAAAGGAGAAACGAGTATGCAAAAACCTATAGAGCAGTGGTTCTCAACCTTCCTGATGCTGAGACCCTTTAATACTCATATGTGGGCGTATCTGCACGTGGGTAGACCCACCTGGAGACAGATAGCGTAGTGGTGTCTCAGTTCCTAAGACCATAGGAAATATGTATTTTCCAATGGTCTTAGGTGACCCCTGTGAAAGTGTCATTCGACACCTAAAGGTGTTGTGACCCACAGGTTGAGAAGGTAAGGGAGAGAGACAGAGAAATAATGAGTGAAGAAGAAGAAGAAGAAGAAGAAGAAGAAGAAGAAGAAGAAGAAGAAGAAGAAGAAGAAGAAGAAGAAAAACAAAAAAGAAACAAAGAAGGAAGGATGAAAATTGCCTATTATCATAACTACTATTTAACATTGTCCTCCTAATGCTAATTATATAAGAAAACAAGAGAAATTAAGGGAATAAGCATATACAAAGAAAAAAATTATGATTTTCTCCAGATAATATGATTATTTACTTTAAAAATCCATAAGAGTCAAGCTCAAAACAATGGATAGAATGAATTTGAAGGACATGAAATCAATTTATGTAAACCATCATCATTCTTTCCTGTTAGAAACAAAACCAGGAGAAATAGCAAGAAAGAGGGATGATCTTTCTTAAGATGGCAGAAAAAAGGCAGGGACTTGCCTGAGCCTGCCCAAATTCCCCTCCAAACAACTTTAAATAATGCAGAAAATGAATTCTGGAGTAATAGAATGAACAAAATGATGGGGTGAAGCAATTTCCCAATGCAACCCAACTTAGAAGGTTTTCAGGAAATGCTTATCACACTGGACTGAGAATGGAGCACAGTACAGCATAGGCAATGCCCTGGAAATACAGAAGTAGGTCTTGGGAGCAAAAGAAATGGCAACAGAGGCTTCCAGATTTCTCAGCCCATAGACAGTAAGGAAGTCACACTGGTGTGGTCTGCCATTTCCTTTTCCAGATCATTTTATAGATGAGAAAACTGAGGCAAACAGTCTTAAATGACTTGCTATGTGTCATGTAGGTAACAAATTTTTCTGAGGCTAGATTTGAACTCAGGTCTTCCTGACTTCTAGCCCTTTGGTCTATCCACTGTGCCAACTAGCTGTCCTTAAAACCATCATAGTCAATTTTTATATTGGTCTTGTTCAGCTTACTTTGCTCTATATCATATAATACAAGCTTTCCTATATTTTACTCGGTTTATCTATCCCATTCATCATGGCCAGTCATTCCCTAATGCATGTAACTCACTTTGTTTCCAATTCTTTGCTACAAAGATATTTGAAAATCTAGTACTTCTAGCCTTTCATCCACCATTCACTCCTTTCCCATTTATTTGCATTACTTTTTCCTTTGAGATTTTTAAATTTTATCTTTTTTCTCTTCTTTTGTTATTTTTAGAATGTAAGCCTAGCAGGGGTGTTACTGGGTATGTACAACTTAATAAATTTGGGATACAGTTTCAATCGATTTTTAAAATAATTGAACCATTTTGCAGGTGCTAATGATGTTTCATCTCTATTGCCTTTTTCTCTTTTTTTTTGGGTCATCACTGAAAGATGGAACCTCAAAGTTTTTTTTTAATATGTGATCTAAATATGTGTGTAATTGTGTTCAATTTTCCTTTGACTGATTCAAATGAAAGTGAAGTTCATTTAATCTCCCTCTGTCTGTCTGTCTGTCTGTCTCTCCCCCCTCCTTCTCTTATGTACTTCTATTATAGAAGAAGTGGTCATTTCTTTCCACTTTTCTCTCCTCTTTTCCCAACCAGTTTCTGTTTACTCTCAGGAAGATAAAAAGATTCAAATCAAAATCACCCCAGGCCCCCTGTCTGTTTCATTTATCTTTCTCTATGTCCCTTGAAGATATTTAATATTCTTAGGAGACATTAGTTTCTTCCTCTATTAGTATGATTCTGAGGAAAATATGTGGTTCCTTCTTTAGTAGTATGACAACAAGATATCCTCAATAAATAAAATAAGATAAGATAAAATAAAATAAAATAAAAATTGTGTATCATTTAGATGTGTCATCTACTCATTGGGGAGAGCTCTGGGCCTGGAGTCAGGAAGACCAGAGTTCAAATACAACCTCAAATGCTTAACTTGCTTTTGCCTTAGTTTCTCGACAATAATAGCAATAAGATAATAATTGTGAAGCACTTGTTACAGAATCCATGTAGGACAAATTATTAATTATTGCATTTTAAAAATTTAGCCTTGCATGATGGAGGATAATACTAATTTCATGCTTAATTCAGTACATGCAGGTCATGCTCACCTCAGAAAAGTTCAGGGGATCTGAAAACTGATGCATGGAATTTCCAGTTTCTTGAGATACAAATTTAAATTATGTGAAACTTAACTCATCTATGTTCTTTATTTGGAAACACTGCATTTACCAAAATTAGAAGATGGTTTCTTGCCCCTTTATTTGAGTCCTGTATAACATGTAATTCATATAAATTCATAGGAGTGAGTCAACTCTTTTGACTCTCCCCTCTGCCTGGATGACAATAAATTTCTCTTTAATTTTTTTTCCAGTCTGGGTTTTGTTCTTTGCCAACATCTGGCACAAAGTAGGCTCTCTATATATGCTAGTGATGGTGATGATGATGAAATTTCTTTTGTCTCTTATCTTTACCTTTCAAAGTGTCTACTCAGTTTTGGCCTTCTTATCAAGAATTTTGGAAATCTTCTATCATTACAATTCCATTTTTTTCTCTTGTAGGATATAGAAATTTGTCAGATAAGTGAATCTTGGTTATAAACCTTTATCTTTTACCTTCTGTATTACCTTCTTGCAAACTAGGTAGCATAGCAGATAGAGTACCAGGCCTGGAGTTAAGAAAACTCATCTTCCCGTGTTCAAATCTGATCCCAGATATTTACTACCAATGTGACTCAAGGTAAGTTAATTAACTCTGTTTGCCTCAATTTCTTCATCTATAAAATGAGTTGTAAAAGGAAATGACAAATCACTCCAGTATCTTTGCCAGGAAAACCTCAAATGAGGTCAGGAAGAGTTAGACACAACTGAAAATGACAGAATAAAAATAGCAACATTGCAAGCTCTTCTTTTCTTTGTCATTTCAGTTGCCAAATATTGTGTTAATTTGACTGTGAATCCTTTGTTGTTTGTAGTATTTTATTGTCCTGGAAGCTCTAATTTTGGGTATGGTTTTCCTGGGATTTTTCATGCTTTTTCATGTTTCTTTCAGGAGGGAATAAGTAGAATTTTTAAAAAATATTTTTAATTTATGGAATAAAACAAGCATTTCAAAACATAGTATATTAAAAAGATAATTTCCCATGGAACTGCAAATTTATTATTTGCAACTTGTTCTTTTAAAATATATAATAAATTGTCAAGTAGATTTCTTTATTTTCACTTTTTTTCTTTCCTTTCAATCCCACCCACCTACTTTAGAGATAGCTATCATTAGCCATACACACAAATGCAAATATATATGCATATAAAAATATGCATATATGTGTATATGTATATATGTATGTATATATAAAATCATTTTATACATGCTATTTATCATTTATTCTTCAAGAGGAAGATAGCACCTTCATATGTTCATATGTTCTTTGTAGTTAATTTGGTTATTTATAATAGTTAAAATGACTTATTCACTCAAAGTTGTCCTTAAAATAATATTGCTGTTTCTGTATACAACTTTCTCTTGGTTCTGCTCATTTGACTCTTCATTATTTTGTTCAAATCTATCTATGTTTTTCTAATATCATTGAGCTCATCATTTCTTATAGCACAGTAGTATTCCATCCCAATCATATACCATAACTTGTTCAGCCATACTCCAACTGACAGTCATGTCTGCAATTTTCAATTCTTTGCTGCCACAAAGAAAGATTTTACATATTTTAGACCATATAGGTTCTTTTCCTTTTTCCCTAATCATCTTGGGAGAGACCCAGTGGTGATATTGCTAGGTCAAAGGGCATAGTCAGTTTAATAACTCTTTGGGCATAATTCCAGATTGCTCTCCAAAATGATTGAATTAGTTCACTATTCCAACAACAATGAATTAGTGTCCCAATTTTTCCACATCCCCTCCAGCATTTGTTACTTTCCCCTTCAATCATTTTAGTCAATCTGATATGTATAAAATAATATCTCAAGGTTGCTTAAATGTGCATTTCTCTAATCAGTAATGATTCAGAGCATTTTTTCCACATGACTATACATTGTTTTGATCTTTTTATCTAAACACTGCCTGTTCATATCTGTTGACCCTTTAGCTATTGGGGAATGATTCATATTCTTATAGATCTGACAAAATTCTGTATGGATTTCAGATATTAGATCTTTATTTGAGAAACTATAAATTTTTTCTAATTTTCTACTTTCCTTCTGATATTGGCTACATCAGTTTTATTTGTGCAAAATCCTTTTAATATAATATAATCAGAATTATCCATTTTTTACTTCACTGTGTTCTCTAATCTCTTGTTTATTCATAAATTGTTCTCCTGTCCATAAATCTGATAAGTAATATGTTGTGTGTTCTTCAAATTTTGTTGCAATATCTCTCTTTATATCTGGGTCATGTATCCATTTTGACCTTATCTTGGTAAATGGTGTAATGGTATTGGTCTATGCCTAGTTCTGCCATACTGCTTCCCCATTTTCCCAACTTTTTTTTTTTTTTTTTTTTTTTTTTTTACCAAACAAATAGTTAGTCCAAAAAAGCTGCTTGGAGGACAAGAAAACAATAAGGAAGGAAAGAGGCTTAAGTACCTTCCAGTCCTGGCTGGAGAAGAGCTTGAGATTAGCAGTGTTTCCCAGTGTCAGGGAACCACAAAAATGAAGAGGTACCCAAAGAGAGTTAGGGTTTGCCTGAGACCCCAAAATACCAACACACCAGGTCCTGCTGAAAGAATTCCACTCAAATCTTCTCAGCCAAAGAAAAAGCAAAGTTTATTGAAAGATATGGGATAGACTTTTACAGAGCAAGTCTCTGCTAAGCTATCCTAAGGTGCTCTCACCTAGACCAAATCTCTGCTAGTGCATTCTGTGGCTCTCTCATACAGGAAGTCTCTGCCAAGCCATTACACAGGGAAGATGGGGTCTTATATACAGAGGAGTCTAGGGGTGGTTCAGAGGAGGAGCCAATGAGGTCCGACTCCAGCAATGAGCTTGGGGAGGGACTTCAGGTGGAGTCAATGACAATCAGACTTGAAGAGGTTTCCCAGAGCATGTACCTCAAAGATTCAAGAAAAGCTCAAAGGGGGGGGGTGTCCCAGAGCCTACACCTCATCACAACCATTTCTGATACATAGGACTGTCTGATCTACAACTCTGTATATCTTTGATGACTTGCCTCTTTTGCCCAATATAGAATATATTCCCCAATATATATTTTAAACATTTTCCAGCTTTAGCTACATTGAGCCCTTTTGATCCTTTTCTTAATGAACTGTATCATTTTAAAAAATTCACTCCCTCTTATTTACATTTCCGACAGTCTTCTAAGCTGATCTTTTAAACATCTAACTTCACATCAGCAATTACATTGCTTTCTTTATTGCTGAGGCCAGCACAATTGTATGGCCTAGCTATCAGCTGAATAAAGGAAAAGAGAGAGAAAGAGAGAGAAAGAGAGAGAGAGAGAGAGAGAGAGAGAGAGAGAGAGAGAGAGAGAGAGAGAGCTGAATAAAAGAAAGAGGGAGAGAGATGGGGATGTATCCCATAGTCTGTTTATTACAGAACCATTTCATACAGAGCCAAGGATACAAGAAAATCATAGGGCTTATATTCCCTTTAGCAGGGTTTCTTGAGAATGCAAGGATGCACCCTAGGTCTCGACCTTTCCTTACCCCAGGCCAAGGCTTAATCATTCATTAAGATTTTATCCTAGGACCACGTCCAGAGGCACACACAAACAGGGAGTCACAATCAAGACTTGCAAATTAACTGCCCTGTACTTTCTTTAGATATGCATAGAGCCAATGATAGTATCCACCTAGCAAGATTATACTCCTTCTGCATGTCTGCCTAGTGACCTTGTAGAAGTGGGGAACATTTTCTTAATGGGGCCAGGGCCCCTGAAAGTTTTGGCCTACTACACTTTATAAACTTTACCTTTTCCTCCTCATTGAAATTGTTTCTTTATGTAATCAGAATTTTACTCCTAAGAGCTTTTTCTCCTTTCCCCCTCCCTTTCTTCTTATAAGATCAAAAAGATAGTTATTATACCCTCTATTATAGTTTGTATTTGTTTTTCATTTTCCCTTCTCTAAGGACAACAAATTGCTAAATGGATACACTTATTTCTTCTCCCTCTTAAGTAAAGAAGACGATTATAATCTTGCCTCTTCCAATAGCTCAAATGTTTTTACTTTTGTGTTTTTCCCTTATTTTTTTTCAGTTTGTGTTTCAAATAGTCAACACAACTCTGGGCTCTTCATCAGGATTGATTTTAAAGTCTCTGTTTTTTAAAGATCCATTTTCCTCTTCTGTAGGATTACATTCAGGTTTTCAGGGAAAGTTAATCTTGTATTTTCTTTTACTTTTAGCTTTTGTAATAGTGTATTCCAAGATTTTCTCTTCTTAATATGGTTGCATCTGTAGTCTTGTTTGATTATAATGGCAGTTTCTTTGTATTTGAATTCTATCTTTTTTCCCCCAATTGCAGTGTTTTAAAATTTTATTTAGTAGCTATGTATTTTAACTATGATATTCCAGCAAGTTTCTATTTTTGAAGTTTCTTTTAGAACATGATCAGTGGAGTCTATATTTTCTGATCTCTAATAAACTCTGGGTATTTTTCTTAAAAATTTTTAAAAACATATTAACTAGGTGATTTTTTGTTTGAGGGGAGAAGGCAAGACAATTGAAATTAATGACTTGCCCAAGGTCACACAGCTAATTAAGTGTCAAGTGTCTGAGGCTGGATTTGAATTCAGGTCCTTCTGACTCCAGGGCCAGTGCTCTATTCACTGTGCCACCTAGCTGCCCTTAGGTGATTTTCCTGTTATTAATTTTAGTACATAATATGATTCTTAAATTATCTCTGCTTCCCATCTGCACAAAAAATATTTATAGTAGCTCTATTATTAGTGGCAAAGTTTTTGAAGCAGGGGTTATCAATCAATTGGGGATTGGCTGAACAACCTGTGGTATATGATTATGATGGGATACTATTGTATTGCATAAGAAAGGATGAGTAGACACAATTCAGAAAACCTGGGAAGACTTACATGAACTGATGTAAAGTGAAGTGAGTACAGAGTAAGAGTAATATTGTACAATGATCAACTATGAATGACTTAGCTCTTCTCAGCAATATAATAATCTAAGACAAGTCTGAAGGACTCATGATAAAAAATGCTATCCACTTCCAGAGAAAGAAATGATGGAATCTGACTACATATAGAAACACATTAAAAAAAAAACCCTTCATTTTTCTTGTGTTTTTTTTTTGGTCTATTTTCTTTCACCATATGACTAATGTAGAAATATATTTTTCATGACAGCAAATAAATAAACTTTATCAAATTGCTTGCTTTCTCAGTGAGAGTGTAGGGGAGAGAAAGAGTGAGAGAAATTGGAATTCAGTATTTTATTTTTTATGATTCACCTTTTCCTTTATTTGTAGAAAACTGAATTATTATGCCTTGACTGAGGGGAAAAATGATGGTTTAGGATTTAAACAAGTCCTTTTGTCCTGAAGCATCTATTTTGAAGGCTTAGAACTAGCAGCTTTGGCCCCAGTATTTTTGGGTTTGGGATCGGTGGACTCAGCTGGTTTGGGGTCAGTAGATTTAGCATAAAATCGCACTTGACTGCCTTGGGATCAGACTTGGTGACCTTGGAGATCTTGGTGTAAGATTTGGTGAACTTGGAGCCAGATTTGGCAGCCATGGGATCAGATTTACTGACCCTGATGTCAGAGTTGATAACCTTGGTATCAGTGGATTTTGTATCCTTTTGGTCAGTGGGCTTGGTAGCCTTGGGGCCAATGGCTCTAGCAACTTTAGAGTATTTTTTATATATAACTGGAAATTAAAAAAAAATCTCAAAGATTGTGGTGTAGAAGCAGCAAAGCTCTGCAGCTCCCACACAGCCACCCTAAATACCCATAAAATATGACTCTAAACAAATTTTAGAGCTCACAAACTCACAAAAATGCAGAAAACACATCTCTTGCTGAAGGCAGCTAGGCAGGAGGGACTCATCGCGGCAGGCTGAGAGCCAAGGCCAGCCCAGCCTGAAACCAAAACCCTGGCCAGTCCCCAGGGTGGTCGGGAGGACGGTTGGGAGGAGCCAAGTCGGCAGTGTGAGTCTACCCCTGAGAACAGATCTACAGCACCTCAGGCAATCTTCACATCTATCAAGCCAGGAAGGATTTGGAGCATTAGAGAAAGATCAGTGAAAGTGAAGCTTTCAAGGTAAATTTGGGGGAGGAAAAGCAGTCTGGCCAATCTGCCCCCAGGGCAAGGAAGCAGCGGGGGAAGAGCAAGATTTGTCCTTCACCCAGCTGCTTTGGGGCTTCTCAACTGTGGATGCTGCAGAGGGGCTGAGACTATTGATCAGGGCCAAGGGCTCTTGCCTTGAGCAGCCTTGATCTGGATCGTGGTCTTGGGTGGTGGTCCTGGGGTGGGCTTTCAGCAAGCCAAAGCTGGTGGGGGCTGTAGCACCCTCTAATAGCTCCAGCAGCTGTGAAAACCCCAGTGATTTGGGACAGAGATTTCCCTCCTGGAAGCAGAGTTTCACAGACCTAAAAAAATCAACCAATTAATTGACTGGCCAACATGAAGAAAAGGAAGCAAAATAAGAACTGCAGTAAGACTCTAGAATCCTTTTTGTGGACAAAAAGGATCAAAGCATGGAATGGGAGGAAGACAAC
>JAQQSW010018691.1:0-11194 GCA_028646575.1 Pseudocheirus occidentalis | reverse complement strand
AATTCGTATCAACATTGGAAGGATAATTTGTTCATGGCTTTACGTAATTTGAATAATAGGCCATTGGGGGGAAGTACAGCTCTAGCCAGAATGATGACCCCAAATCTGCAAATTAGAAAACAGCAAACACATAAGATCCCAAATACTGAGTATTAGACTTTGAGGCCAGATGTCTCAGCACTATACTCTGGAACACGTGGTTTGGTAGGGTATGATTTACATTGTTTAGAGGACTTTTGGTTGGACAGAAAAGAAATAAGAAAAATCTCCACTGGAATATGCATAAGAATCCCTAAAAATCACTTTGGACAGATTTTGCCCAAAGCAGGATTAGCAGCTCAAGGAATACATGTATTGGGGGGAGTAATAGATTCTAATTATCAAGGAGAAATTGTTGTGACATATCATAATTTAGGTGAAGGACACATACGGATTCAAAAAAATGATAGGATAGTTCAAGTGATTATTGTTCCTTGCAAAACAGTACCACTTGTAAAAACTGACCCTCCTTTCAAAATAACTATCAAAGGAACTGAAGGATTTGGTTCTATTGATAGAATAAAATTGGGAGCTAAAGTATGGGTAAAACAGAAGCCAGATAATGTTCCAAAGGCTGCAGAGATTATAGCACATGGGAGAGATAACACTGTAACTATAGTTTATTCTGGAGAAGATGATTATAAAATTGTACCCTTGGCTCATATTTTCTACCATGAGTGAGGCTACAATAGTGGGCTCATGGACTCCAGTAGCATGGCTAATCCTATGTCTACCTTGTTTCTGGTTATTGTTTCCTTCTTGGTTTTTTGTCTGTTCACCTTGTTTGTTAGATTTGTTTCCACAGGCTTGGTACCCTCCACCTGTGGATGTTCAAAAGCTCCAGCTGGATGTCACCCCTGGACCTGGCATCAAGCACATTCCAAATGCTGACTAAAGAACTGAACTCTCAAATGGAACCCCTTGGGACAGGGACAGTTCTATGTCCAATTTCAACAGCAAATAGCCATGGAAGAAGAGATCTTTGCCCCTTAGCCCAAGATTTTGGGACCCCATTTGTTGGAGGGAGAATGATGGGGAGCTTGTGCTCAAGCCCCACACTAAAATATTGTTTTCTGTGTTTACTGTGTTCTATCTTTGTTATATTGTTGCAAAACTCTGTTGAATGCATTGTTAATGTGTTTTTGCTAAGTAAGAGACATGAAAGATCTTGGGGCCAAATGTAATGATACTGAGATTTAAAGATCTTCCATGCCCCTTGAACTTGCTGACGTAGCAGGAAGGGGTGGAGCAAGAGAATGCCGGAACCAAGCTATGATCCGTGCTGGTGACTGGAGGCAGTGGCAGCAGCAGTGGTGGCTATGGCAGCGGTGGCAGCAGTGTCAGGAGCACAAACTCCTTTTTCTTTGAGCCAGTCAAAATCTCTGCTAAGGACTCTTGCTGAGGACTGCCAGGGAGGAGAACTGTGGAGGGGCCAGAGCTGCTAGACACAAGGCTGCCTGAATGCTGAGCAGTTGCCATGAGTGAGGAGAGGAGGTTTTTGTTGACACCTTTACTAATTGGGTAGAAGCCTGAGGTTGCCCGTCCTGTTTTGAAGGCTTGAGAATGTGGGTATTTACTATTTTAACTACATGTGCCAACTTCATAACTACTGTGTTGGCTTTGACTTTCTGGTTTTGGGACTCAGTCTTCTGGTACTTGAATAAATGCTCTGACTATACTTCTGATGTAGAGAGCATGTTACATTTTGTGATTAATAACCATATCAGCATACTTATAGTTACTGTAGGCTTTGTGAATGCTGCATTGCTGATACATTATCCAATAGATATAAGATAATAAAATGTGTGCTTAAGATCTGAGATATTCAGTCCAAAATTGTTCCTTATTAAATCAGAAACATCTTCAGTTTGGTTTGAGGAAGAGAGTTTCAGTGCAATCAATTTTTTTAAAGGAAAGTAACCTAGAGAAAAATAGATATTTGACCTTATCATTACTTAAGTATCCTCCCCTATCAATATAATTTGAATAAAAAGTAGTCTCTGGCAAATTCATTTGTATAGCTATTGAACTCAAGGGTAAAAAACTTTTATATGCAGGAATGTTGTTACTTTTATTCTCTTATAGAGGACTGAATCCCAATAGCATCTGATCCTCCAAAAGGAATTGGAATAGGAGTGGAAATTTTTGAGAAAATAAGATCGGATAATCCTATATGTCAAATGTGAATGATTCTAATGAGGCTCTTGTTTTCTTTCCTTGCCTTACCCAGTCTGACACTGCTTTTAATTCTCTTTATATTTGGGCCCTACATATTGAAGATGCTTGTCAGATTTCTGTCTTCCTGACTATGGGTCATTCACTTACAGATGGTAGCAAGCAGTGGGTAGCAGCACATGTTCAACCATCATCCCCTGGATGCAGCCCACGCTAGGTTCCAGTGAACTTCCTCCCTTGGGACCCCCTAGAGGCAGGGACAGCTCTTTGCTCCGTGCCAACAGGAAGCAGTTTCAATTTCTTTACTTTCCCAGAGGATTTTGGATTCCAGGCTGAGTAGAAATGGTAAGTGATTTTAAGTGTCTTTGCCACTGCCTGGGTTATCTGAGAAATGAAAGCTGAGCCATTGTCACTCTGTAAGGAGACAGGCAAGCCAAAACGAGGTATAATTTCCTTAATAGTAACTTTGATACCTCCTGAGCCTTTTCAGTTCTGCAAGGGGAAGCTTCTACCCAATTAGTAAAGGTGTCAACAAAAACCAAATGAAATCTGAAGCCCCTACATGGGGGCATATGTGTAAAGTCCATCTGCCAGCCTTCAAATGGGTAAGTACCCCTCCTCTGAACAGGTTTTAAAAGGGGAGGAGGCTTGACTGTCCCTTTGGGATTCACCTGAGCACAGATTGGACAGGCCCAACATACTTGTCTGATGGTTTCTCCTAACTTACTGCCAATAAAAAGAGGCTTTATCAGAGACTGGAGGGCATTCTTTCCTAGGTGTGTGGCCTGATGTAAGCTGAAAAGAAGCTTCCACTGACTTTCCTCTGGGATAAAAAGTTGTCCTGAGAGTGTTTGAAACCACCCAGAGGAAGAAACAGAGTATCCCTTTTCCTTAGCAAGAGCCTGTTCTCAAGGGCTATATGAAGGCATGAAGGAATTGGGAAGCTGTTGTAGTAAAGGAGCAAGGATAGCCAATTGGTGGGCAGCATTCTTTGCTGCAATGTCTGCCAGGTGATTTCCCACAGCCTCATTGGTTTCCTCTTTTCTGGTGGCCTTTGCAGAAAATAACAGGTACCTCAGAGGGCTTTTGAACAGCTTGGAAGAGATGTGAAATCTTCTGTGCATGTTTAATAGGGGAATTAAGGATAGCCCCTTTCTTTCCAAATCACTCCATGAGCATGTAGAACATGGAAAGCATATGTTGAGTCTGTAAAAATATTTACTCATTTATTTTCCCCTAACTCTAGAACTCTGGTGAGTGCTATCAATTCAGCCTTCTGGGCAGAGGTCCCAAGGGGCAGGGCTTTGGCCTCTATGGTTTGGTAGAGGCTGACCACCAAATATCCACTTTTCCTGACCCCTTGTTCAATGAAGCTTGAACCATCTGTGTACCAGACTGCATTGGGGTTCGAGAGAGGAGAATCTTTCAAATCAGCTTGACTGGCATAAACACTATCCAAGGTCTCCTCAGAATCATGAATCAGGACAACTGAGTGGGCACTGTCTTAGAGGAGGGCTGCCAGGTTAAGTATGCAGCATACCTGAAGGGTTAGGCCAGGGGTATCCAAGAGCAAGGTTTGATATTTGGCAAGCCTGCCACTAGCTAGTCACTGGTGGCCGTTTGTTTCCAGGATGCTCTGAACTCAGTGGGGAGTTAGAACTTCCAGGAGCTGATCAAGTGTAAGTTTAGAGGCTTCCTCAATTAGAATGGCTGTAGTAGCTACTGCCTGGAGGCATGCAGGCCATCCTGCAGCCACAGAGTCCAATTGTTTTGAAAAATAGGCAACTAGCTTGGGGTCAGGTCTTAAGAACTGAGTTAGGACTTCCAGAGACTGTCCTCTCCTTTTATTTACATACAGAGTGAAAGGTTTTACTAGATCAGTTAGGGCTAATGCTGGTGTGGTGGTCAATTTAGCTGTGAGAGTCTCAAAAGCTTAGATCTGATTGAGACCCCCTCTAGAGGGAGTGAATTGGGGCCCTGAGTGGAAGCATAGAGAGGCTTAGCAATAAGGCCAAAATTTGGGATCCAGAGACTACAAAACCCCACCATAACTAGAAAGGTTTGAAGTTTTTTATGGCTGGAATAGGTATAGACGAGATTGTTCTTTTCCTCTCAGAGGTTAAAGAGCAAGTAGTAGGAGTTAGTTCATGGCCCAGATACTTTACAGAGCGCTGTGCTATCTGGGGTTTATCCAAAGAGTCCTTATAGCCTCACCTACCCAAGAAATTAAGGGCTTCTGCAGCAACAGTCAAAGATGCCTCCCAGGTGGGGCTACAAATAAGGATATCATCCATATACTGCATTAAGCTACTATCAGTTAATTTCAGATCTCTTAAATCCCTTCCCAAAGCTTGGCCAAATAAATGTGGATTATCCCGAAACGCTTGGGGCGTTTCCATGTTAGCTGACATGGCCTTTTTTCCCATGAAGTATGCATTCAGATACAATAATAAATTGTGAGTCTGTGTGCAGAGGTATACAGAAAAAGGCATCTTTGAGATCTAGGGCGGAAAACCATTGGGTGCCGCCAGGGATCTGAGTAAAAATTGTATATGGATTGCAAACTATGGGGTGTATGAGGTGACAGCTTTATTAACAGCCCTGAGATCCTGAACCATCTGGTATTCTCCATTAGGCTTTTTTCACAGGAAGAATCGCGGTGTTACATGGAGATTGACAAGGGACAAGGATTTTATATTTTAGGAATTTTTCAATTAATGGTTGTAGTCCTTCCCATGCCTCAGGCTTGATTGGATATGGATGGCAATGGGGAAACACATTAGGATCCTGGAGGAGAATAGTAACTGGGGTGGGATTAGTGGCTCTCCCAGGAATTCCCTGATGTCAGACAATTGACTCAACTATTTCCCACCCTCCTGAAGGAACATGGGGAAATCTGGGAGGTGTAACTAGAGAAAATTGGCTTCCCAATTTCACCAACAGATCCCTTCCCAACAAGGGGACAGAAAAAGGAAAGCATAAGGAAGGAGTGTTCAAGCAATAGATCCTCAAGTAGGCAGGGGAGGGGGTATGTCTGGAGACATCATTTAGTTTCCCCTTCAATGCCCCTGACCTGACTGGTCAAGGGAAGGGTAGAACCAATTGGTTAGAACAGAGAACTTAGCCATAATAAAGTGAGTAACCTTACCTTCAGCCACGATGCTTGCCCAGAGCTCAGTGAGAGATGGAGAAAGTGGGAGAACTGCCCATCCCTGTGCTCCCCGTCACTCCAGGTCTTGAGAAGACTGGAGGACAGGGTACTGGGAGGTGGCTCTACCACTTTTCCAACCTCGGGGACAATCCTTCCTTCAATGTCCCTCCTGGTCAGAAGGGCATGGTTCTAGAGGTGTTGGTTCCTGGGGTTCCCTTTGGGGGGAGCCCTAGAGGGTCACTCCTTGGACCAGTGACCCTCCTTGTGGCATCGAAAGCAGGTTTTCCCTCCACCCAAGTGACTGGGCTTCCTCCCAAGGGGTCCCCTGGAAGGGCTTTTGCTTCCCATGACAGCAGCCAAGAATTGAGCATGCTCTCTGTCTCTGGTTTGTTCCCTGTGTTCTTTCTCCTCTGCTACAACCAGATCTCTGTTATTAAAGACTCCAAAGGCTGTCTCTAGTAATTAGGCCTGAGGTGTTTGGGGTCCCATTGCCAATTTCTTCAGTTTCCTCCTAATATCTGGGGCAGACTGACTAATGAAATACATGTTAAGAATTGCTGCCCCTTCTATAGAATCAGGATCTAAATTTGCATACCTTTTAATAGCTTCTACCAGTCTATCTAGGAAAAGGGCAGGGTTTTCTTGATTTGCCTGCAAAATTTCTCTAATTCTCTTATAATTTACTTGCTTTTGAAATGCAGTTCTTAGACCTTCTAACAGGCAAAATACAATATGGTCTCTCTTCTCCCTATCCTCTCAGATTTGATAATTCCATCCTGGGTCACTAGTGGGAACAGCAGCTGTTCCTGGGGGGTATTTTCTGGGGTCTTTGCTAGCCAAATGATCTCCAAATTTCTGGGCTTGTTCCCAGATTCTCCTCCTTTCCTCAGTGGAACAACAGGTAAAGAAGAAGATATGCAAATCACCCTAAGAAAGCTCAAATTGTAGAGTTAAGTCTTGAAAGCCTTCAGTAAACTTTGTGGGGTTTTCAGAGAACATACCCATCTTCTCTTTAATTTGATTGAAATCCACAAATGGAGAATGGGCCGTGCACTCTAGTTGTCCCACCAGCCAAGAGTGCTGCTTCCCTTAAGGGAAAAAGTCTTAAAGGTTTTGTGGGGACAGGGGCTTGGGAAGGGAGATTGGAAGTCCCACTTCTTGTGAGAGAGTGACTGGGGGGTGCTGGCTGAACTGGATCAGACTGCAAGACTGGGGGATCAGGCTGGTAAGGGGGAATATCAACTGACACTTGAGGAGGGGAAGGAGTCAGAAGGGAAGATACACCTTGCTGTGGAGGTAGGACCTGAGGCCTGAATGGGTGTTGCTTTGGGGGAAGGGCTACAGAGGGAGGCCCTTCAGCAAGACCAGTGGCTGGGACCTGAGCAGGGGTCCCTGTGTGGGGAGGAGCCATGCTGGGAGATGAAGGGTAGTAGATAAGGGTGGGGTAGGGGGCAGGAAATGAGGGGTGTTGATGTAGAGGAAAAGGAAAGGGAACCCAGGGGGAAAAGGGTTGGGGTCCAGCAGAAGAGGCTAGGGGAATTGCCTAAGTGGGACCAGTTACTGGGACCTGAGCAGGAGTTCCTGACAGGGGAGGGGCTGGGGCTGAAGCCATAGGAATTGGGTCATTTAATTGGTCCCATTGCCCCTTTGTGGAGACGCTCTAGCTTCAAGCATCTCACACTCTTTCCTGAGAACCATGTTCTGAGACAGTTTAATGAAGGCCAGCAAATCCACAGCTTTTAACCATTTTTCTTCTCTGTGACAGTATAATTCTAATTGCAAGAGAGTACCGTCTTTTAAAGTCCCCAGAACAGTCTACAATTCATGGTTTTCTAGGTCATCCCGAGACCAAACAGTGTTGCAAAAAAACCAAAAAACAAAACACTAGCTTTTCCTTTCTAAGGTATCCAGAGAAGCTAATTTTTTCCCAATATTGTAAAAAACAACTGAAAGGAGAACTTTTGGAAGCTACAGGTGTAGGGCCTGGAAGTCCCTTCCTCCAAAAAGGAAGGTTTGAGAGTAAGCCTCAAAACAAACAAACAAACAAAACAAAACAGGGCAAAAAACCTACAAAAAAACCTCGAGTTTTCCCAGTTCTGTAGCGCTGAGAGAATTCAAAGAATCTGGCTCACACCTCCAGACGGGGTGTCTGTCCTTGTCTTCCATTCTTCAGAAGCTGTGCATGTTTCCGTGTTCTCCAACATAATCAAATAGGACCAAGAGCCTGAGGTCAGTCTGAGTACCTAGCTGTCTGACCTAATGGGACCTGAGATGTTAGGTCCACAAAAACCATGCAAAAAAATACACCTCCAAGCTACTTGGAGGACAAGAAAGCAATAGGGAAAGAGAAAAGCTTACATACCTTCTAGTCCCCACTGGAGACGAGCTTGAGATTAGCAGTGTTTCCCAGTATCAGGGAACCATAAAAATGAAGAGGGTACCCAAAGAGGGTTAGGGTTGCCCGAGACCCCAAAATACCAACATGCCAGGTCCTGCAGAAAGAATTCCACTCAAGTCTTCTCAGCCAAAGAAAAACAAAGTTTATTGAAAGTTGAAGTTCACCATATGGGGTAGACTCTTAAGGAGCCAGTCTATGCTAGGTCATTCTATGGCACTTTCACAGAGCAAGTCTGTTCTAGGGCATTCTGTGGCACTCTCCCAGAGTGAGTCTGTGCTAAACTATTCTGTGGCACTTTCACACCCCATGAAGGGAAGATGGGATTCTTATATACAGAAAGGTTATGGGAAGAATCTAGGGGTGGTCTAGAGGAGGAGTTTGGGGAGTGTCTTCAGGAGGAGTTAATGAGGTCAATGCAAGGGTGAATTGATATTTTGATAGGCTCAAGTGTGGGAAGTAGATGAACAATGGAAGGCCAGGCTAGTAACAGGTTTGGGCCCAGCCACAAGGAAATACTTATGGCCTCTGCATATGTCTCATCAAGTGGGAAGATTCAATCAGACTTTAAGGGGTTTCCTAGAGCCTGTACCTCCAAGATTTAAGGAGAGCTCAAGGTGGGTTCCAGAGCCTACCCTTCATCACATTGACTCCTATCTTGGGTTCATCTGGAGTTCATAAAGTTTCTACTTAACTAGTTCCTAGCCACTTCAGTTGCACCAGGGCCACGCTAGGTTGTTTACCACTCCTTAATCCCATCAAGATCTTTTCACTGTCTTTTTTGTATATAAGCATCATTAAGTTGTTGACTGCCTAAGAATCTTGCCTACTTCTATTGGTGTTACCATAAACCTTGCCACTTTGAAAAAAAATAAAGAATGAGCAGGATGCTTTCAGGAAAACCTGGAATGACCTCCATGAACTGATACAAAGTGAAGTGTGTAGGATCAGAAAATTGAACACAGTAATAGCTATACTGTTCAATGCCCAACCATGAATGTCTTTGCAATTCTCAACAATATAATTATCTAAGAAAATTTCAAAGGACTGATGATGGAAAATGGAAAATACATGACTGCCTTCAGAGAAAGAACTGAATGCTGCTTGACACATACATTTTAGGCTTTTATTTTTTTTTTGAAGCGAGTCTTATTTTTCATGACATAAGTAATATTAAAATATGTTTTGTATGACTGTACAGATACAAATTACATCAGATTATTTGCCTTCACAATGAGGGAGGAAGTTGGGGAGGCAGGAAAGAATTTGAAACTCAAAATGTTTAAAAATAAGTGTTAAAAATGTTTTATATATAATTGGATAGAAATAAATTACTAAAAAAAACAGTAGGGAAGAAGGATAGGGATTAGATCTGTGATTTTATTGGACTTGGCAATTCCCAGATGAATAAATTCCATCTTTTAATGTAGCTCAGTCTTTTATTTTTAATTTTTCTTTCTTTTTTTTTTTTTTTTTTTTTTTTGCTATTTTGGAGAGGGGGAGGCAGGGCAATTGAGGTTAAGTGATTTGCCCAACGTCACAGGGCTAGTAACCGTTAACTGTCTGGAGCTGGATTTGATCTCAGGTCCTCCTGACTCCAGGGCCAGTGCTCTATTCACTGTGCCACCTAGCCGCCCCAAGCTTGGTACTTTATAATTGGAAATCTGACAATAAGCTACTGAACATTTTTCACCCAAGGAATCATTTGAAAACATTCTTCAATATGGCTAGTCTGGTAATTGTGGGAAAGATAAATTAGAAAGGAAAAATAGTAGAAATACAGAGGATAACTAGGACCATTGAAATGATCTCCTACCAGAATTCTGCCTAAAAATTGTGTGTGTGTGTGTGTGTGTGTGTGTGTGTGCGTGTGTGTGAAGGGATTTTGGTGCCTGTTTTGACCACCTAAAATGATAGGTAGAGGAAGAAGGGAAATTCTCTAAGACATACAAGAACTGACAAGTGCACATTCCACATTGATCTATGATGTGAATTCGTCCATTAGCTCCTTATTTAGAGGTGTCTTTGTCTTTAAGATTACATGACTGGCTTCAGAGGTGTAAATCCATTTACTCACAGCAGATAATACCATGTGATGAAGAGAACAAGGCCTGAGGGTCACCCTATCCCCTAGGCGTATGGCCCCATAAAACTCAATTGGAATTTTGGTTTCTTTATCATTTTCAGTTCTAAGTGCAATGAATAGAGTCCTAGACATGAGAATTAGAGCCATGGAAACCTTGGAGACCAAGAATCAAGGCTGTGTATTGAAACCAGGCTAGGCTTGAGAATCCAAGGTCCTGGGAAATTAGTTTAAGGAAACATTTAGACTTGTGTGAGACAAAAGACCCTTGCCCAAAATAAATAAATCAGAGGCTTCTTCACAGAAACAAAAAGATCTTTATTACCTCCTGGGGCAAGGGGGGAGTCATCACCGTCAGAAGCAGTCTAGTTAAAGAGGCCCAAAATATAGAATGTAATGCGTGGTTATCTACCCAAAAGACCACCCCTTCCCCACTCCCTGTCCTTTGTTCTCATTAATCAAAGACTTAGACTCATGATCTAATTCTGACCACAAGAATCTGCTTATACAGCAAATAAAATGTCAGGAATATCAAAATAGATATGAAAGCAAATGATACTTTATGAATCATGGGGATTTTAGGACATGGTGACCTGTCCAGAGTTTTGTAACAGGATTTCTAATTTTACATTTGTGCAGGTCAGATGATTCTCAGTGGAAACAAGTCTGGGACATCTGGGCCTGTGGTTAGATTGAAGGGTCTATACTTTCCCCTTCTACACATTTGCTAAATTTAGCAAAACTTCAACTTATGACAAGGAAAGTAAGACAAGGGTC
This sequence comes from Pseudocheirus occidentalis, assembly GCA_028646575.1. NCBI lineage: Eukaryota > Metazoa > Chordata > Mammalia > Diprotodontia > Pseudocheiridae > Pseudocheirus > Pseudocheirus occidentalis. The sequence continues at coordinate 574 of JAQQSW010018691.1, read as the reverse complement.
TCAGGATGCTAGCCCAGGCTGCTAAGTCTTTGGTACAAATCTGTCCAGATTTTAGAATACTATCTGAGAAGTTTCCACCTGTCTCACACATCTAATTAATAGAAACTTAAGTCTGAGATCCAGGCAATCTACTATTAAATCTTTGATTTTTATCCCACTTTGACTTTTATCCCACTCAGACTTGAATTTAGTAAAACTAATGATGTATAGGATTATGTTAAACTGTGAGACTGATCTCCTTCTCTTTCGCAGAAACTAAGGTGGTATAAGGGAGATTATGTAATGTTTATGTTTGTTCTTGCAATACCTTTGGAGTAAATATTCCTCTGTTAAAAACTCATAGGCTACTGTGTTGAATGTAACCAGGTGTATCAGCAAGCACCCTAACATACAAAGGGTGACTGCTAGCACAGGTTCTTAGATCTGCTTTTCTAAAGGAAAGCAACTCAAAATGGGTTAACAATCTTTCTTTAATCAAACAAACATCATTTACCTAGTTCAGGGGAAAAAGTCAGCAGCACCCTGAACTCCAGAGAATACAAACCCAAGTTACAAGCATAAGTTACAAACACAA
>JAQQSW010018690.1:0-11194 GCA_028646575.1 Pseudocheirus occidentalis | reverse complement strand
ATTTATAGCTGTTAGGCATTCTTCAAATGGCTTGGAAGCATTTGGTGTGGGAGTTCTAACTGTGCTGTCTTCCATTCCATGCTTTGATCTTTTTTGTTCACAAAAAGAATTCTAGAGTTTTATTGCTGTTATTTTGCTTCCTTTTCCTCATGTTGGCCAGTCAATTAATTGTTTGTTTGTTTTGTTTTTTAACTCTGTGAAACTCTGCTTCCAGGGGGGAAAGCTCTGTTCCAAATTGCTGGGGTTTTCACAGCTGCCGGAGTTCTTAGAGGGGTGTTGCAGCCCCCCCCCCACAGCTTTGGCTTTCTGAAAGCACACCACAGGACCACCACCTAATACCATGATCCAGATGCAGGCCACTCAATGCAAGAACACTTGGCCCTGATCAATTGATTCAGCCCCCTTGCAGAGTCTGCAGGCCAGGGGCTTGGCTGCAGCCCAGTGGGGGCAGCTGCTGGTTACAGCCCTTCCTGCCCTTCCCCCACTGCTTCCTTGCCCTGGGAACAGATTGGCCAAGCTACTTTTTCTCCCCCAAATTAAGTTTCAAAGCTTCACTTTCACTGACAGCCTATAATCCTGGTTTGCTGGATGTGAAGTTCCCCTCAGGTGCAGTAGACCTTCTCTGAAGTAGACTCATTTTGGGGCTTGGAAGCCTCAGCTCCTCCTCACTACCCCGGGCCCTGGCCTGGCCACTGCTGCAGTTTTGGGCTGGGCTTGTCTTGGCTCCTGGCCTGCCAGCCTGCTGGATGAGCCCCTCCTGTCTACCTGCCTTCAACGAGAGATGTGTTTTCTATTCTTTTGTGACTCTGAGAGTCCTAGATTTTATGGGTATTTTGGGTGGCTGGGTAAGAGCTGCAGATCCTTGCTGCTTCTATGCTGCCATATTGGCTCTGCCTCTCTCCCCAAATCATTATTTATGAGGGCATTCATGCAGCAAGCCACATCAACACATAACTATGCTACTGATTCTTATCTAGCACTTGCTCCAAGATAAACTATTGGTATAGAACTGAATTATTGGTATGTGGAAGGAAAAAGAAAAAAAAAAAACTTTCTACAGCCTGAAGGTAGTAAGAGAGGTTATTTTAAAATATACTTATTCATGCTTTTAAGTAAGAATATGTATATAGAGTAAATAAAAATACGTGTCTATGAATATATGGATGTAATACAGATGCATTTGTGTATGCACACACACAACATATATATATATAGGGACGTGGGGGTGTGTATAAATTTTCAGTGATTCACTGTACACACGAAAATTTTAAGAATAAAATAATTTATAGAAGCTACAGATTGATAAATATTCTTACACTCTTGTTTTAGGGGTTTACCAGTGTCTAGGTTTTGCAACAGTGTTTTCTAGTATATCATTCTCTGTATTTATTCCTATCTTATTGTAAAGGATAACACTTCTGGGGGTAAAAGATTCAATAGCTGCATGTGGTTGAATATTTAATATTCCACCCCTATACTCCTCACATTTAGGAAAAAATAATAAAGTATGTTAGGAAATATCTGACTCTGGACAGTCTCCTCTTAGTTTAAGTCAAAGATAGGAACGAAATGACACTCATGGAACATTTATCAGTTTTAAAAAAAATGACTCACAAGTATAGCAGAAGAGGGACATTTTGAAAGCAAACTGAGTCAATTTAGTTGAACACAGCTTCCTGGTCTTTGTAATGGATGAGTATGTCATCTGAGCAATATATTTTTAAAAAATGCTCATCTCACCAAGAATTCAAGCTAATGACAATCCCTGAGCCAATCCAGGCTCACAAAAATTGTTTTTCAATAATTTTCATGGAGAACTGGCCTAAACTAAGGAGCAAAGGATGTTGCTAAATGTCTCCTACCACAGCTCTTTTTCAGGGTTATTTTCATTTAAATATGGCAGGGATAGCAAACATCCTCATTTATCTGCTGTACTAAAGCATCTCCCCATGGAGCTGGGCATATATTTTTAGCCCCCTTTTCTGAGGCAAATGCTCTGACCTTTGCAATATACATTGAGATGCCACAGAAACTCTTTGACCCAGGATTGGATCAAAGAGTATAGACCAGTTTGTGTAATGGAGAATTGACTCTTGAGGAATAATCTCTCCAATTAAGAAGGTATAAGAGCTGTACAAAGTTTCTGACTCTATTTCTTTTGAATGAACCACTTTGGAACTCTGCTAGTTGTTTCTTAGAATTTTAGCTTATAGGTGGTAGGTGAGGGTGTAGACGCTTTTGCTTCTCCAAAGCAATGGCATCAAGGGTAAAAAATTTTACCTATGTGCCTGTTAGTAAGGGGCATCATATACCACCAATTTATGCTAATAGAACCTTTAAATAGTTTTGGAATATACGCAAATTTATTTTTCCAGAATGCAAAAATATCTAACTGCAGCCCAGGCAGCATCAAATGTCACTGTGCCTTTATGTATCTGCAAAAATGAGTACATGTAGAAAGGCACATGTAGCCTACCGTAATAACAAATAGACCCTGTGAATAATTCACTTATGAAAAAGATAAGAAATACATCTCAAAAAACTGTTTCTTTCTATAAGAAACTAATAACAAATCACATTACCACAAATGTTTTTTAGCCTATGAGTTACAAAATTTGTCACCCTGGGGAGGATATTTGTGCTAGTTTCAGAGTGTGTAAAACATAGTCTCCAACTTCATAAATCATATAATGTAGGCTCTAGGATAAAATAGCCATGCAAAAAATTAGGATATCCATTACCAATTGATCAATTAATCAATTATGTGTAGGAATATCAATTAAGTGTAGGAACGTTCAATTGAAAAAGCAGCATAGATTGTCTAATGGGAAAAGTACCTATACTTTGATTTAATTTACTATTCATTTTTTATATATAAGATAGTGCATCTTTGTTATGTAGATATTTTGATTGCCCAAAGGGGCAGGAAATAAAGAAAATTTGCAAGTAAAACAGAGGTAGAATCAATCTGGAAAGAAATATAGCACCTTCTATTAATGTTCTTGATGAATGACACCCATTTCTGAGAATACCAGAGAAAGAGCAATTTCTTAAAGAGACAAAATCCAAGATTAAAGATGAGGAGTATAAGGAGTATTGTTCACTGATTCATTTTTGTAAAACCATTTTAGATTCTTAAAGGACATAGCTAGTGAAATGTAAATCAGAGACATTTTTGCAGACCATGGGAAAACACATATATACCTATGTATTTATGTGTATATATATATATATATATATATATATATATATATATATATATATGAATATTTGTATGTATGTATGTATTTTTTTTTCCATAACTGATAGAATTGTAGAACATTTTTCCCCAATGAGAGTTTTATCACCGCTTAGAAGGCAGTCCTGTTCTGAGGCATTAAAATCCAGAGATGACCAGATGAGTACAAAATATAAATAATGAAAAGAAGGTGTACTCAGAAGAAATCAGAAGAAACCAGGGACAGAAGATATAAAAGATGACAGGTGAAATTACTTAATGAAGACAAAATATAGAAGCTGACAAGAGATGAGCAAAGTTGACAGGCAGGTTTTGTAGCAGAGTGAAGGAGTCGTTAGATTGAAAAGTAATACTGAAGGCTGATGAAAGTTGATAGAACGAAAGCAGGAATATTCACTATTTGAGGATCTGTCTGGGCTTATTATCCTTTATTGTCATCTGCATTCTGAGAAATGGGAAAACGTTTTACATGTGCCTAAATTGCTCTTTAATGATTTCTACAATTATGGGGAGAAAAGTAATAATGAGCTTTGTAGCTATCTTTTTTCCCTGGGATTTTTGCTGATATTCTTTTGCTAAAAGTGGGTAACACTTTGTTAGAGCACTTCTCAAGGTTGCTGTGTGCTAAAAGACATTTTTATTGCTTCAGAAACTTAAAAATAGAAGTATATTTGCTTAACAGAGATTGTATAAAGCCCAGAAGGAACACGTCGCAAGGAAGCATTGTTCTCAGCATATGATATCACATACAGATTGTTCTTTAAAGAAATTAAAGACCTCAAGACCTTCAATTCAGAGTTATAAGTTATGCTAATCATTTGGATTTCCCTAATCTTATGCCTTCCCGCTAATTTTTTTAAGTGTGTGCCCAGGGGATGAGTCAAGATGGTGGTGCAACAAGCAGTATTACAGATAAGCTTCTACACATAACTCTTTCAAAAAGAGCTAGAAAATATGTCAGATCAAGTCCTAACTGGGAAATTGGAGAAAAAGTCACAATTATTTATTTTTCTGGTTGAGCTTGGCATAGTGAAACAGGTAGAAGAGTTTATAGACACTATGTATAAGAACTAGGAACAATTGTGTCGAGCAATTCACCACAGGAACTGTAAGATGGTTGAAGCTATATACTAGGGCAAAAAGAGATCCCAGACACACAAAATAACTTGATTTTATAAAAGATAAAAGAAAACATATGGCACCTAGTAGCATTGTAGCTTACTATTCAATTCCATGTCATATATACAGTGTAGGGGTGGCTAGGTGGCACAGTGCATAGAGCACCGGCCCTGGAGTCAGGAGTACCTGAGTTCAAATCCGGCCTCAGACACTTAACACAAAAAACTAGCCGTGTGACCTTGGGCAAGCCACTTAACCCCAACTGCCCTCCCCCCCCAAAAAAAAACAAAAAACAACAACAACAAAAAAAGAATCATATATACAGTGTATATTGAGGAGAGAATCTATATCTATTGGTAATATCTCAATGTGAAGAGCAGCAAAACACCCCAGTCTGGTTTCTGAGTCAGGATTAAGTTGAGAAAGAAGATGCAGTTGTGTGGCACTGATGTAATAAGTAAAGTAAGTCAAAGGTTCTAAGGTCCAGCATCCATCTTAGTCTGAAATCTTTAGTGGAATAACAATGGAAGGAAACTCTGATCACACAGAAGGCTACAATTCTGTCACTCAGAAATAGAAAAGCTCTTCAACTGGCTAAAATTGATTAAATTCAATCATGGGTGTGGACCAGGGGTAAACCAATTATTGTATTACTTAGACATAAGTACAAATCAGGAACTTACAGAGCTCAGACAAGGAGGATGAAAGTCATGTTTGCCTTACATCATGCCCCTTGGGATAACGGAAAGCTTTGTAGGTCCCAATCTGAGGTACACTTGAGGTCCTTCAATATAACAAAACTCATACCATGAGGAAAATAATAACAGGTCACAAAGGAACACAAGTTCAGCTCACATTCTCCCCAGTGGTGTAAAGAGCATAGGCCTAAAGTAAAGTTTGAATTCAGGAAATAGGTTGGAAAAATTATGAAACAAAAATGGAATTTCACAATGAGAGCTATTATAGTGATTAAGATGCTCAAAGCACAAACCCAGAAGAAAAGAATGACTTAAAAGTATTTACAAGCAAATCATTAAGCCCTCTTTTCTATAATTCCCCCTTTTATCTCCTTCCCCCTACATTCCTATAGGGTAAGATACTCAATTTAGTGTGTATGTTATTCCCTCCTTAAACCAAATTCAATGAGAGTAAGGTTGAGCCATTCCTTTTTGTCTTTTTGTTCTTCTCCTCCATTTTAATACTTTTGCCTTACCTCTTTTATACTAGATAATTTATCCTATTTTGACTCTCCCTATCTCTTCCCATTATATTCCTCTCTCCTCCCTATTCAACTGATCCTATGCCCGCTGTCTATGTATACCTGTACACATATATACACACATTCAAATATGTATTCATACGCACATAAACTCTCTTAAAAACATATATACATATATATTTATCTATCTATACATATATACATATATTTACATTCATATACATATATACCCACTACACACACACACACACACACACACACACACACATATATATATATATATATATACATATATATATATATTTGTATTCCCTTCCCCTATGCTCATACTAAGAAATGTTTCATACTTACTATTATTGTTTTTCCATGTTGGTGCATAAATAGTTCAACTTCGAAAAGTTCCCAATGATTCCTTTCCCATGTTTATCTTCTCAGGATTCTTGTCTTTGATTGTCAATTTTTCTGTTCAGTTCTGGTTTTTTCATCAAAAATGATTGAAAGTCTTCCACCCTGTTGAATGACCTCATTTTCCTCTGGAACATTAGACTCAAATTTGCATTGTACATGATTCTTGATTTTAATTCCAGCTCCCTTGATCTTCGAAATATCATATTACAGGCCCTTTCATCCCTCAGTGTAGAAGCTGCCAGATACTGGGTTATCGTAATAGCATTTCCACTGTATTCAAATTGTTTTTCTGGGCAGTCTGTAATATTTTCTCCTTTAACTGGGGATTCTGGAACCTGGCAATAACATTTTTAGGAGTTTTCTTTCAGGGGTCTTTTTGAAGAGGTGATTTGTGAATTTTTTCAAGTTCCATTTTGCCCTCTCATTCTAAAACATCAGGGCAATTTTCTTTGAGAATTTCTTGAATGATGCTTTCCAAATTCTTTTTTTTTTTTTGGTCATGGCTTTCAGGTAAACAAATAATTTTCAAATTGTCACTCCTAGATCTATTTTCCAGGTCAGTGGTTTTTTCCAAGGAGATATTTCACATTGTTTTCTTTTTTTTTCATTTCTTTGTAACTGTTTAATAGTATCTTGGTTGCTCATAAAGTTATTAGCTTCCACTTGCTCCACTCTAATTTTGAAGGAATTATTCTTTTCACAATGATTTTGAGATTCTATTTCCATCTGGAAAATTCGAAATTTTAAGGCATTCTTCTCATTGGCTTTCTGGGCCTCTTTTGCCATTTGAGTAAATCTATTTTTTAAAGTGTTGTTTTCTTCAGTCAGGTTTTTGACTCTCATTTCATGATTTTCTTACGTCATTCTCAATTCTCTTATCAATTTTTCCTCCACTTCTCTTATGTGTTTTTCAAAGTCCTTTTCAGGTGATCTATAGCTTGTAGGCAATCATTGAGTGTCTTGGAAGCATTTGGTGCGAGAGTTCTGACTGTGTTGTCTTCCTTCCATTCCATGCTTTGATCCCTTTTGTCCACAAAAAAGGATTCTAGAGTTTCATTGCTGTTCTTATTTTTCTTCCTTTTTCTTATGTTGGCCAGTCAATTAATTATTTTTTGCAGCTTTGTGGAACTCTCCTTCCATGGCAGGAAAGCTCTGTCCTAAATCACTAGGGTTTTCTCAGCTGCTGGAGCTATTAGGGGGTGCTACAGTCCCCATCAGCTTTGGCTTGCTGAAAGCACAACCTAGGGCCACCACCCAAGACCAGTCAGTTCAACACAAGAGACCTTGGCCCTTATCAATCTTCTCAGCACCCCTTTGGGGTCCTCAGGCTAGGAGCTCTGAAGCAGCCCAGTGGAGGCGGTTGCTGGTTCCAGCAGATCCTGCCCTTCCCCCACTGCTTCCTTGCCCTGGGGGCAGATAAGCCAAATTGCTTTTCCTCCCCCAAAGTTAGCTTGAAAGCTTGACTTTTACTGACCTTTCTCTAATCCTTATATTTCTTGACTTGATAGATGTGGAGATTGCTCCAGGTGCTGTAGGTCTTCTCTCTACAGCAGATCTTGTCCTCCCCCGCACCCTGCCTTGATAATTTCTTGAAGGATGATTTATAGGTTGGTTTTTTTTATCATGGCTTTCAGGTAGTCCAGTCGTTTTAAAATGATCTCTCTTGGATCTATTTTCCAGGTCAGTGATTTTCCAATGAGACATCTGACATTGCCTTCCATTTTTTCAGTTGATTGTATCTGTTTAATAGTATCTTAATTTCTCATATAGTCATTATCTTCCATTTGCTCCATTCTAATTCTGAAGGAATTTTTCTCTTCAGAAAGCTTTTGAGATTCTTTTTCCATCTGGCAAATTCAAAATTTTAAGGTATTCTTCTCCTCATTGGCTTTTTTGGCGTCTTTTTCCATTTGTGTTATTCTATTTTTAAGGTGTTATTTCCTTCAGTAAGGTTGTAGACTTTATTTTCATGATTTTGTTGCATTATTCTCATTTCTCTTCCCAATTTTTCCTCCACTTCTCTTATTTAGTTTTCAAAATCCTTCTTAAGTACCTCTATGGATTGTAAGCAGTTCATACTTTTCTTGGAAGCTTTTGGTGTGGGATTTCTAACTGTGTTGTTTTCCTCCCATTCCATTCTTTGATCCTTTTTGTCCCCCCAAAAGGAATCTAAAGTTGGATTGCTGTTCTTGCTTTGCTTCATTTGCTAACTAACTTATGTTTTAGTCAATTAACTTGACTTTTGAGTTCTTTGCCACAGTAGGTAGAATTCTGCTTCCAGAGAGGAGAGCTTTGTCCCAAATAGGTAGGGATTTTGCAGCTACCAGAGCCATTAGGAGGCTACCATCTCTGCAGCCCCTACTAGCTTTGGCTCACTGATCACACACCTTAGTGCCACCACCCAAGGCCATGATCCCAATCCTGCCAGGTTAAGGCAAGAGCACTTAACCTTTGAGTGACTGCTTGGTCACCCTGCAATATGCAGCCTGGGAGCTCTGAAGCAGCCATGTGGATGTGGCTGCATGTCTGCCACTTTTGCATCTTCTTACTCTGGGGACAGTTGGCTGGACCCGTTCCTCCATTCTCCCCCCCATAATTCAGCTATGTTCCAGTTACATTTCACTTTGTCTTTGGCATTTATGGGTTGATAATTTTGGAAACCACCACAGTTGCTGGTTAGCCACTCTCCTGAATGCTCCAGCCCCGGCTGGTCCTGGACTTCCTGGGGTTAAAACCAGGGGGCTGATCTCACCTCCCAGTGTGCTGTGATGAACCCTTCCTATCTCCCTACGGTGCTGCCATCAGCGGGAGATTCGTTTCTCTGTCACTTTGTGGGTTTTGGACCTCTAAAATTTGTTTAGAGTCATATTTTATAGGTATTTGAAGTCATCATTGGCAGGGGGACTACAGAGTTTTGTTGATTCTACCTATTCTGTTTTTTCTTGGTGTCTTTTGGGGTGATTAACTTCAATTTACTCAGTTCTAATTTTTCAAGTTTATTTAAATTATTCAGTGAGATTTTGTACATATTTTCCCACTTGGTGAATTCTGCTTTTTAAGCAGTTATTGTAGATGGTGGGGAATATATATAGTTTGTGATATATCTATGTAGTATGTATATTGCATTTCATATCACAAAGTATAATAAGAATAATATATTATGCGTATTTATCTATTATATGTAGATTGAGATAAAGATCTATTTCTTGCTCAATCTATTATGTTTAGCTCTTTATATTCTAAACAATGAGATAACTAAGAGTTATTTTTTCATACGGTTTTATTAAAATTTGTTCTATTACAAAATGCAAAATTCTGTATTCTCTGTTTCCAATTACTCTTTTTATTCCTTTTAAAATATTTTCTCAATTTTAATGTTTGTTTCTTTAAAACATATGTATTTTTGTGTATAGGAGGATAGAAAAATTGATAGTACAGTGGATTTGTGATCTCATTGATTCAAATTTCCTCCATTTTTGAAAACTCCAAGATTTTTCTTCATAAGAAAATACCAAAGTACACCATGCCTAGATTCCTCTTTCAGTTCCATAATTTCTCTACCTATGCCACAGAGTTCTCCTCATTGTGGAAGTTTACTGCATTACTTCAGTCACTGATTGTTGCCTCTGCCCCTTGGATATTTACTTCTGGATATATCATATGCTCCATAACTTCTATTTATTTTCCGTAGAAAAACACCGTGTGTCTGTTTTACTTCTCTTTCTAATCTTTTTGATTAAACCATGTCACAATGCAGGACATAATATGCCCATCCCTTTTAGCTTCATTTTTTGTGGTTTATTTTCCAATTAGAATATAAGCTCCCCAAATGCAGAGACTCTTTTAGCTTATATTTGTGTTCCCAGGATGAAGCACATTTCTTGCCACATGGGAAATGCTTAGTAAATGCTAGTTCTTGTTGACTTTATTTGCCACTTTTCACTTTTATGAATTCAGTGAACTAATTTAAACACTCAGAGCCTCAAATTAATCCTTTTACAAAGGGATATATTGCTAATCTATGAATGAAAAGTTTAGAACAACTTCTGACACAGAAATATGGTAGAAAATTGTCACTCATTCTTGCTAAGCTGTTACCCACCTTTTGGTAAATTTTCTGAGGGTCTTCCCCTCTCAGATTTTTTTTTCTTTTTTCATCTAGGTAACAGAGTGTGTTCTCTTTTTCATTTCTTACCAACCTTTATTACTTAATGGATACTACTTCAAACAAACTGAGACCTGGGAAAGACCTTTGCTTAAAAAGACCAAGATCTCCCATTGCATCCGTTTTTGGTTGTCCTGATTTATATTTTTCCATTGGACTCAGATAGCTCTAAAGGAGAAAGTTAAGCTGGTGATTTTGCACAGCCCTCCATCCATTAAATCTAATTAACTTCCAAGGTATCACACTCCTGGTAGCATGGTTCTTCAAGAATGAAGAATAAACAAAAGCCACCTTGACAGTATTGTGAATAGCCACTACTTTCCTGTTCCGCAGGAGGAAATGGGATATCGTATATGAAAGTGGTTGAAAAAATATGAAATGTAACCTCCATATCTGGGATCACTAATGAATACTGTAGCTGTGTATATGATAGTTTAAACAGCATATTGTGTGTGTGATCATGTGCATGTGTGTGTGTGTATTATTTTCTCTTTTCTTTTTTCCACTGCTAATCTGTGATTTCTTTTGTGTAAGGAATTCCTGGTAAGGTGAACCACTTTACCAATGAAGTTCTTAAACTGTTTCAAACATATAGTCTTAAAAATATATCCTTGGACACTGAGAGGGTAAGTTATTGGCCCCCAAGTTACACAGCCAGGATGGTTCAGAGATAAGCCAACCCTCCCCAGTTTTGAGGTTCCTTCTCAATCTACTATGATATTCTACCTCTTTAAGCTGTAAGTATGTTTCCAAGTGGTTTCATATATTATTATTAGATTATGAATAATTCTCTAGTATCCATTTGTATCACTGCATAACACAGGGAAAGAGCGCTGCTCCACTGAGAAAAGACTTTGGTTTCAGCCCGGATCTGGCATTAACTGCTTAACCTCAGGCATATCACTTTGTTTTTATTGCCCTCTTTTACAAGTAGAAGTCTAGTAGAACATACATACTTCATATCTCCCCAACCCCACTCACATATATTTCCATTCTCTGATAAAAAAGTGTTTCTGACAATACTGAGAAGGGAGATTATTGGATT
>JAQQSW010018689.1:0-11194 GCA_028646575.1 Pseudocheirus occidentalis | reverse complement strand
GCGTAAATGACCTCCAGAAACAACTCAAAGGAGGCCTTCAAAGAGTTGGACGGGTGGATCCTCTATGGAGGATTTCCCTAAAGTCACAGTTCTTAAACATTCTGGTCATAGAATGGACCCCTTTACACTCTTAAAAATCATGCAGAACTTCCTCAAATAAAACATGTGTTTATGTAAATATTAATATTTATTGTATTTGAAATTAAAATGTCTTAGTATTTTTGTGAAAATAGTTCTAACCTCATAGATCCCTTAAGAGGGTTTTGGGTGTCCTAAGGGATCACTAAACCAAACTATGAGAATTGTTGGTCTAGAGACACGGACAAGAATCACAAAGAAGGTGTGGATGGGCAGGGAGAGAGGAAGAGAAGAAAGCAGGAAAGAATGGAGTAAGGAAAGAAGAAAGGTAGGGAAGAAAGGAAAGTAGAAGGAAACAGGCAATCATTAAGCTTCTACTATGTACCAGGCATTGTTTTAAGTGCTTTACCATATTATTTCATCTGATTTTAATAATAACCCAAGGGGGTAGGTGCTATTATTATCCCTTTTTAAAGATAAGGAAACGCAGGCAAATGGGTTAAGTGACTTGCCCAGGGTCACACAGTTAGTGAGTAAATATCTGAGGCTGGACTTGAACTCAGGTCTTCTTGAGTCCAGGCCCAGGAATCTAGCTAGTGTGCTTTTTACATGCCTCTAATGGAAGATCAGAGAGGTTAAATGATTTCCCATGATTTCACTGCTAGGTGTCACCTAGTTTTGAACCTAGATTTCAGCTAATTCCAAATTTAGTGCTTTCCCCATTATACCATATTACTTTGGTGTAGTAGTATAATGAATGCTTCTTGATGGACTTATAAATTATGAAGAGGGGCTTGCTTTGCTTCCATCTGGTGGGGCAGTTCTGGAAAGAAGGATGTGCTGAGCTGAGCCTATGGATGTATCCTCCAGTGACCAGCCTGAGAATGGACCCATCCTCAGGCTTACCCAGAAATGCCTGTGCTGAATACGATGCTGAAAAGTGCTTTAAAAGTAGAAAATCAAATTCCTCTCTATAGTCATCTGTTTTCTCTCTTTACTTCTGGTTTCCCATTGGAAAAAAAAATTAAATTGCCAAGTAATTGCTCCTCAGCAACCCCCCGCTAGCCCTCACTCTTTTCTCTCTTGCTGAGATTATAATTAGGGATCAGCAAATTTAAATAGAAAATCCATGAGCAGTACTGGCCTCCATTTTTCAATAGCAGTTTCAGTTTATAAATCACACTGTCTCCTTTTGGCTCTGGGCTGTGATGGCGAGTCCCCCAGGCATGACTGTTGGCATCAGAACCCTGCTTTCCCCTTGGTGGGGCAAGTGGGTAGATGTGGCTATGGCAGCTTCTGTAGTTTCCCAGGACGAGTTAGAGGGGCTGCTCTTGCTATGTCATCTGGTTTGCTTTGGACAAAATCATTGTTCCTATTTCTACCTTTCAGCTCATGTGCCCTCCTTCAGCTACTGTCCCTAGAGTTCCTGGTTGGCATGAAATACAAGGTAGAGAAGGGAAGAGATGGATGCCTTATTTTTTAAAAGCAACATCTCTCTAGAGTATAAAGATTAGTATCTTAACACTCCACAGAAGTGGAGGGAGGAGGCTTGGAGCAGTGGAAAGAAGGCTGGCCTTGTAGTCAGGAAGACTTTGCTCTTATAGAGCCTATGACTATGAGGCTATGAGCAACGCACTCCTCAGAGCCACAGGCAACTTTATGATTCTAAATTACTAAGGGATTGGTGATAGGCCTCAGTAGAAAAATTTTCCACACTATAAATTTCTCCACACTGATGAAATCATAGGCCTGGACTAACCCCCTTCCTCACAATGGTTCTGCATGATTTAAAAAACAACAACTCATTTTTATTAATTATAAATTTATTTATTAATATTATTTATTATTTATTAATTTTTATTAATACATATTTATTAATTTTTATTAATAATATCTTTTGGTTTTATGCCATCTTCATTTCTAAATATACCTCCTTGTTAAAAAGAAATAAAAAGATTTAAAAAGAAAGAAAAAATAAGCTCAGCAAAATTAACTGATATATCAACTACGTCTGAGAGTATATTCTATAATTCACACCCTTAGACACCCCCTCCCACACACACACTATAAGCAGTGGAAAAAGGTCAGTTTTCTCAATTCTACTCAGGACCATGCTTGGTTATTATAATTACACAGCTTTCAGCTTCATTTTTCCCTTTGCTGTTTACATAGTTGTTGCTATTGTGTTTTTTGCTTTCCTGGTTCTTCTCCCTTCACTCTTCATCACTCCACACAAGTTTTTCCAAGCTTCTCTGATTTTATTACATTCCTCTTTTCTTACAGGACGGTCATATTCCATTACTTTCATGTATCACAACTCTCCCCTGTTTGTTAAGCATCTACTTTGTCTCCAGTTCTTTGTTATAATTACAACAGCAAAAGGAATGCTTTTTTTCCTAAAAAGTTTCACCTTTATCCTCCCAACACCGGGTAGACAGTAATAAAGCAGAGACTGCAGGACCTGAAGTTAAATAAAACTTGGGTTCAAATTCCCTTCAACACTTGTCGGTTATATGACCTTAATCAGTTCAGTTCATCTCTCTGTGCCTTGGTTTCTTCAACTGAAAACTGGGAATAATAACACGTGTCAAGTGGGGTTATCATAAGGATCAAAAGGGATGAGGTACGATAAGTGCTCTCTAAACCTTTAAGTGTTATAGAAATATCAGGGAGATACCATACATTTTTGAAAGAGGAGGAAAGTGAATTCATTGCCTGCCTGGATTAGTCTCTTGCTTTTTAATCTGCTGACCTTTCTACATATTCTTTGTTGCCTAGAACTGAATAGTCACATTGCTTGATTAATACTAGAATTTTGGACATAGCGCTGCAATAACTGTTAAAATGGGAAATGAAACTATAGTGTTTCAGGAAAATAAAAGTGTGGGAGAGGACATGGGTGTGCTAAGCCCCAGATCCTCTTTCTCCATCTAGACTGGGCATGACTTGATCATCTCAGCCAAATCCACTCAGCCAGGTTGAGGTGGTTGCCCCAGAGGGAGTAGCTACATTTCATTTTCAATGTCCCAGGGGTAACTCTGGTTGTGAGTGAAGACATATATCTACTGTTCACTGCTGTAGCTTCTGGTGTGCTTTCACTTAAATGATAGAACCAAAAAGGCTGCTTATCAACCAAGATGATAGGATGCTGCTGACATAAGATAACATAAGATATGATATGATATGATATAATATATTTAATGAATAGAAAAAGAATATTACATATACAAAGTAGGATCTGTTGTCCATTTACGTCAGACTCTTCATCACCTTACTGAGGTTTTCTTGGTAATGATGTTGGAGTGTTTTGACATTTCCTTCTCTAGTTCATTTTACAGATGAGGAAACAAACAAACAGGGCTAAGTGACTTGCCCAGGGTCACACAGCTAGTGAGTGACTGAGGCCAGACTTGAACTAAAGTCTTCCTGAACCCAAGTCCAACACTCTATCCACTGTACCACCTAGCTGCCCAACCAAGTAAAAGAGAAAAAATAAGAATTTTATGTGAAACTTAAAAAAAATCTATTAAGTGCAAGTTTGCTTCTTTAAAAAAAATGGTATGCAATCATTTCAACATATTACTTTCAAAACTGTCTTGCTTGTCTGTGGTTCCCTCGGAACCTCCTTTTACATTAACTATTAATAATGAAACATTAACAGAAAAGAAAGCAACAACCATAGTAATATAACAGGTCACCCACAAACCTAGGTCACAGTCTGCCCCCCCCCAACAATGCACACAGGATCTGTGTAGAAGAGTCTGAGCAAACTTACAGAAACCCTTTATGAGAATATGAGTAGGGAAATCCATGTACATGAGACAAATCACAATTCTGGATCCTGATATCCTTGGTCTTTTGGTGAAGAGTCTCTACCACAAGTCACTTTCTAGGTGGAATTTTTCCACTGTCTTGTTTGAAGACTGTTGAATCAGTGGTAAGTTCTTTTTTTTCCTGTTTAGTAAATATTAACCTTAGTCCTAGGATCTGCAACCTTTCCTAGATTTGGTTTCCTGACCTGACATTATGGTGTCATTACACTATTTTAGTGAAAAGCAGTCTCCTTAAACCTTGATCCTAAGAGCCTATTTAGGTATGCTTCCTCTGATTGTTGGTATAGTAAAGGGTAAAAATTTCTCTGAGGGGTTTTCCCTTCCTCAGGCTATAGGCAAGGATATAAGGTAAGGCAGCCTTTTCCCAGTAAGTGCTACAAATAACAGAGGGTTCTGCATTTTCCAGTCATTTCCCAGGATTGGAACTTTCTCCAATCAGATCAGCTCCCAGAATTAGCCACAAAGTTGGTCTTAGTTCAAAATAGTTGCTATTATCTTTTTCTGTCTGCTCCATTTCTTTACTTCCATCAACTTCTAAGCTCAATCAGCTTTTGGCTTCCTATGCAGCTTCTAAGATTGCTGTCTACTTTCTAATGCCCTGGCTTCTCTTATGGCTTCATAATTAGCTCTCCAGATTCAAATCAGGGCCTTCTTAGAGGAAGTGACCCACCTCTATCCTAGGTAAAAAAGCCCAGCTTCACATTTCTGTCAGATATGACAGTAGTCAATATTTAATCTTCCCTAATTCTCCAAATAGGTTTTTGGTTCAGAGTTTCCCAGCATTATACTAAAGAGTTCTGAAAAGTCATGTAAATTAAGCAATGCACCACAGCTATTTCTTCATCAGCAGATGCATGTCTATGAAAGGACTGCTTTAAGGCAGGTCCTCCCAGGACTGTTCTTGCCTCAAGCAGTCTTTCTCTGTGTTTTTATACAAGTGTCCTTTATTGGCCCTTTCAGCAAATAAAATGTCCTTATAAATAAGGGTCAGTACCATCCAGTTGGTTCATAGCTGGAAGGTATCTTTGTGGTCATTTCCTTCAACCTCTTAATTTCACAGAAGAAACTAAAACCAGCCCAAGGCCCATAGGGAGTCAACAGCAAAGCTGGGATACAAACCCAGGTTCTCTGACTCCAAAGGAATCGTTCTTTCTAGTCCATTGGAGTGCTTCCCTGAAGCTTCATAGGTAATGAGTACCTGAAGGTTTTATGTAGTGCTGAAAGATACTGGGAAGATCAGAGCTGTTCCTCCAAGTCCAGACCTCCAGAAAGGACTTCCAGGAGCTGGATACAGAAAGTTCAAACCACCTCTCAGGTCGATCTATGCCTCCCCCAAACTCTTTCCACTTTCTACAGTCCCCATCTCTCCCAGGAGTGAAAGGAGCAAGGAAGGCCTTCCCAAGTCCACCTAGATTCACATTGGATATCACTCTATATGACCATGAAGCAAAACATGCTCATCATGACCCATCTTCTCCCTCTCTGGCTCCCTGCCCTCAATTTCAAACACGGAATTCAATTTAAAAAAGCATCAGTTAAGTGAATAATACCATGTGTCAGGCTAAGAGGCAGCATGCGGCACAACACAGTGGATACAGGGCCACCTGTAAGGAACACCTGGGTTCAAGACCTCCCTCTGGCTAGTGAATGATGAATGTGTGACCCTGGATTAGTCACCTGTCTAACTCCTCAGTGCCCCTCTTTAAGACTCTAAATTACAGATCAATTATTGATCTGTACTGATCTGTATTGATCTGTATTGACCATTGATGTAAATATCTCCCTTCATTAGTGAAATGATAGATCTAAACCCCCAAAAGGAGGAGTACAGGCACAAAGCAGGGCACAAAAGCAAAAATAAAACAGTTCTTATCTCCAAGGAACTTTCATCCTACTGAAAGCCTAACAACACACCCAGATAAACCTTTTTGAGTTATAGGGGTGTGCATTAATAACTGAGGGGATCTTTCTCTTTCTTCCTCTGTCTTTGGATCTCTGGCTCTCAATGGTCTGAACTTAGCAGGGAAGAACTTTTTATGGGAAAAAATGTCCAGCATATCTTTCCTGTAGTATCCACTACCCTGTCCTCACTCAGCATAGGCCTGAATCCAGAGAAGGCCAGATGAGCCAGGCCACTCTGAAGTCACAAAAGATCTTATTTTGTGTCTCATTTTTCATATTACTATTTTAAGCAAAGTTTAACAATTGTTTTAAGTTAAGTTTTATTTTCTTTTGTTTGAAGAATAAAATAACATCCTTTATGACTGAATATGTTATAGAAATCTGCCTTTCAAAATACATACAGACATCTATGTATACATATATATGTATGTGTATATACGTATATGTATACACAAATTTATTCATTCCTTCCATTTCTTAATTTCTTTCCTTCCTTCTTTCCTTCCTTCCTTCCTTCCTTCCTTCCTTTTCTTTCTTTCTTTCTTTCTTTCTTTCTTTCTTCCTTTCTTTCTTTCTTTCTTTCTTTCTTTCTTTCTTTCTTTCTTTCTTTCTTTTTCTTTCTCTCTTCCTTTTTTTCCCCATGGTTGTACATGCTAACACAATGGGTTGTACAAACCTATGTCATTCAGCTGAAATAAAGGGAAGGGGAACCATCAGTATTATAAATGAAGCCCCAACCCCTTCTGCCTCTCCTGGTCTTTTTTTACTACTTGAGAAAGAGTTTGGCAGCTTCCCTGTACCAGCCTCAGCTCTCCCAGAAGGCTTGGAAACACCTGCAGAAACTCACACAATTAAAGGGGTGGACTCAAACCCTTTTCCCTACAATTGCCTTCTGGTTGAAGCCCCCTCTGCTCTCAGTTCTAGAGGCAGAAACCATCCCTCTGATACAGTACCCACTCACCAGCTCAGCACCTCAATGAGGGCAAGTATTATGTATGACTGTAATTTCCCCCAGGCCTCAAGGAGTCACAGTTAAGTATTACACTCCTAGAATGTAAATAAACATTCTACCCTGCCAGGGAAGGGCCCAAGCCATAAATTGGCCGTGTCTTAGCAAACCAAAAACTTCTTAGCCAAAAAGAGGCAAGTATTTATCTTGCTGCTCTAGGGAATACATAAGGAGGAAAAACAAAGAAGGAAAAGTAAAAGGGAAAGAAACAAAAATAGGAGGGACAAAGAGACAGAGGAGAAAATGGCTCCACAAGGGAGGAAGATAATTATATCTGCATAGCACCTTTTCCTTTACCTAGTCCTTTCACAACTCATTTGGTCCTCATGGCCCTGAGAGACGGGCACTGCCAGGTATTGCCCCCATTTTACAGAGCTGAAAACTGAGATTCAGAGAGTCTAAGTTGTTATTTGGATGCAATTCTGAAGTGACTGACAGCAGCAACACCCGTGTCTTTGTTGCTCTCGGGTTTATGATGCACACTTTGGAATGAGCACCAGATTTAGTCAGAGGATCTCGGGCTCGAATTGCAGCTCTGTGGTTACTACTTAGGTGACTCTGTAAAAGTCAGTTACTGTCTCTGGGCCTCACCTTCCTTCCTTTTCTTCCTTCCTCCCTCCCTCCCTTCCTTCCTTCCTTCCTTCCTTCCTTCCTTCCTTCCTTCCTTCCTTTCTTTCTTTCTTTCTTTCTTTCTTTCTTTCTTTCTTCCTTCCTTATTTATAAAATGAGAGCACTGGGACTAGATGATCTGGATGTATGATCTCTTTCCAGAACTCCCCCCAAAGCCTCTACAAATATGGTACCTATTTTATAGATGCTGTGCCTCCTGAGAGAAACTTGACGGTCAAAATGATTGAGAATCCAGCCTAAAGTCATAGAATTGGAGACTTCCAAGATGGGTGAGTAGACATTTTCTCTCTCATATCTCTCTAAAACAGAAATTGTGTGCCAAAGATAAAACAAATTCAGTTGTCTCCATGACCTAGGACACTCAGAAGCCAAAAGAAAGTTTTAAAAAGTATGTTAATTTCCCAGCTGTGTGACCCTGGGTAAGTGACTTAACCCCAATTGCCTCACCAAAAAACAGTATGTATAGAATAATTTTACATATGTGTGTATGTGCACAAATATGTATATATATAAGCACATATTTGTGTCTAGCGGTAGCAATCTCTAGAGTGGGAGGGAGTAGGGAAGAAAAAAAAGTGTACATCATAACTTTGTTGTATATTTGAAGAGAATAGCACACTAAATATGGTAGATTTGCAGTTTCTTAGGGGATCATCTTTTTATTGTACTATGTTATGGAAATGCTTGTTTTGTTCTGTGAATTGAAAAAAAAAATTTTTTAAATAAAAAACAAAAACAAACCACAAACTAACACCCACCTTCAGCTCACCCTGGACCCCCTCTCACACTTCATGCCACTCTGCCCAGTGAGACCTCTCTGGTCTTGAACCAGACCACTGGCTTGCACCAAACCCCAACTTCACAGTCTTCTTTTCCCTCTCTTTCTAGGGCCATGGGAACCCAAGATGTGCTTCAAAAGATTTTTATAGGAGAGAAGAACAGAGAGCAAAGGGCAGAACAAATGTCTGGACTTGAAATAGAACTCAACCCCACACCCCAATTCCCCTTCCCTCCTCCAAGAGCCTTAGGCACCTAAACTTTAAATGATAGAAATCACCCCCAGTTTCAGGGAACTAAGGAACAGAGATGACAGGACAGGACACTATACATAGGAGGAGGGGGATTGTGCAGCATTCACTAACCTGAGGAAAGCAACACAGCATCCAGTTGGGACAAACTGTCCACACCAAAAGTCACTTTGGGCAGAAACCTAGGCTGGTAAACCATAAATTGTTCAAAATAGGAGGAGGCTGAATTGCTTTGATACCCAGCCCCTGGGAAAACATTGTCAGAGGGGAAGGAGTCAGGGAGTGAAAAACAGGTAAAAATAAAGGGGGAAAACATGAAATTGCCAAAGATGTCAAGAAGAAGAAAACTCAAAGATCTGAAACAAGCAGATAAATCATCAGGGAAAACACTAAAAGCCAAAGGAAATATGGCCTCCAGATCTAATTAAACAAGTCAGGAATCTATGGATAAATATTGCAAAACAAAGGAAAATGATGCAACACTTGATGAAACAGAAGACTCTGGAATTTGAAGAGAATGTGGAATTATAGCACACTGTTCCTGAAAGGTTTAAAAGAGGATTTAGAATTATGAGACAGAATTTACAACCTGCACAGAAAAAATAATGGGCAGAATAGAAAAACTGGAATCTTTGATGGCAACTCTCACCAAAGACACAAAAGAGAGAACAGTTGATTAAGAATGCAAATATACTGAAGTATAGAACAATATAGAAGAATAGAAAAAAAAATACCCAATAACAATAGAGGAAAATATGTTCAATAATCAAGAAAAACATACTGAGCTTGAAGACAATATGTGTAGAAACAATATAAGGATTAGAGATCTCCTAGAAGAACATTACATGTCAACAAATCTGAGCACAGTAATGCAAGAAATAATACAAGAAAACTGCCCAAAACTTCTTAACACAGAAGATGAAATGTCAATTCAAATAGTTGACAGATCTTCTCCAGGAAAACAAAAAAAAAACAAACAAAAAAACCCAAGCTGCATACTCTAAGACACATAGTGGTTAAATATGACAATTCAATTTACATAGAAGAAGTTTAACACGTCATCAGAAGAAAGATCTTCAAATATGAAGGAAAGGAAATTTGAATAAAACAAGACTATTCTGCATCCACCAGAAAATGCAAGAGGGAATGAAATAATGTTTTTCAAAGAGAAATGGCATTCAGGATGCAGCCCATTGTGACTTACCCTACAAACCTAACTTTATTTAACTACAATTTTTTTAAAAAGATTAATTTCAATGATAAAGAGGTAGTTGAAACATTCTTAGAATGAAAACCAGAACTGAAGAGATTTTTTGCTTCTCCAACACCCCAGACAACAGAAATTCAGGAGGGGTGGACAAATATAGCATCCAATGACAATAGAGTGATATCGGGGAGACTGACAACAGCTTTGTTTCTA
This sequence comes from Pseudocheirus occidentalis, assembly GCA_028646575.1. Classification (NCBI taxonomy): domain Eukaryota; kingdom Metazoa; phylum Chordata; class Mammalia; order Diprotodontia; family Pseudocheiridae; genus Pseudocheirus; species Pseudocheirus occidentalis. Next base: position 1,294 of record JAQQSW010018689.1, on the reverse strand, counting down.
AATGTACAGGAGGAGACAGGGTGAAGGTAGAAGTTGGGTGTGCATAACAATGGAAAGGTGAACCCAGAGGATTATGACCAGAATCTCATGACATCCTATCTACAGATGAATCAATGGTTTTTACATTACAAAACAGGAGACTACATATAAGATAGGAACGGAACAGGGGGATGGAGAGGAGTGTATGATGTACCCAGTCAAATCAAGGGCTAGCAATGATGGGAAGTGATCCCTGTAGTTTCCTAGGAAGAAAACTGTCAGGGGAGTGAGTAATAAAGAGAAAGGGAGAGGATTGAAAATGGGGAGGAAGAGAGAGAAAGGAGTCTTTCTTGGTGATGGCAGAGGGTTCCACTGGTGAATGATCCTATGTTGAAGAGAGACGTTGAGTGAAGTGTTCTGTAAAGGGAGATGGGGTTATTATGCTGGGTGTTACCTAGGAGACTTGGTGCTTGAAGAGATCACTAGTCCGACCTCAGGAGGGGGATAAGGATGGAAATCCTATAGGCAACTGGCCCTTGGGGAAGTGGGAGGGCATGGACCCAGGAAGGAGATTTTGAGGCAGATGGGGAAAGAAGGCAATGGGGAGGAGGGTATAGGTCCATGGTGGGGGGGGGCATCCTACCATGGGGCGATGTCTTTTCTGTTGCCTACAAGAGTTGGTGCTATTATGGGAATGAGGCACAATGGAAAAGGGGAATCCAAGGGACAAGGTCTACAAGGTGGTGGTAGAACCCACCCAGAGGGGTGTAATAGTAATCAGTTTATCAGATACTTAGCACTTAGTAACTTAGAGCTAAGTAGCACCTAGTAACTTAGGGCTAAGCATGGAAGTTGTGAACCCTGGCCATTGTTGAGAAGGCATGAATTCCCCTGTTGACTTGGAAGAAGGCTATTGGATGAGACAGGAGGCCAGTGTATATAAAGAATTCTAGAGACAGAGGGAGAGAATTGGAATTTGCTCCTCAGTGAAGGAAGATTCATGGAGACTGAAGCCAGCTGAGAGAAAGAGAGGGAGAGAGAGAGTTTCTCTCCCAGTATCTGGAAGCTGACTGAGAACTGAATTGGAGTTTTCCTGAGACTAGAATCTGGTGGAGGCCATCCAGAAGGTCAATATTTCTTCTGGGTCCTAGAGCCAGCTAAACTGTTGGAAGACTGAAGAAACATGAACAGGATAAGACTTTGTTTATTCATGGCCTGGCTGATCTTTGAGTTCCAGGCAAGAGAAGTGGTAAAGGGTTTGAGATGCGCTGAACCCTGTGAACTTCAGTGTGTGCCAGGGATTGTCCTGAGGACT
>JAQQSW010018688.1:0-11194 GCA_028646575.1 Pseudocheirus occidentalis | reverse complement strand
ATTCAAATTTGATAAGTTCCTTATGATTTCTTTCCCATGTTTACCTTCTTATGCTTCTTGTGTTTGATTGTCAAATTTTCTGTTCAGTTCTGGTTTTTTCAGCAAGAATGCTTGAAAGTCCTTCACCTCATTGAATGACCATATTTTCCCCTGGAATAATACGCTCAATTTTGCTGGGTAGTTGATTCCTGGTTTTAATCCCAGCTTCCTTAATCTTTGAAATATCATATTCCAGGACCTTCAATCCCTCAGTGTAGAAGCTGCCAGATCCTGGGTTATCCTGATAGTGCTTCTGCAGTGTTCAAATGGTTTTCTCTTGGCAGCCTGTAATATTTTCTTCTTTAACTGCATATTCTGGAACCTGGCAATCAAATTTTAGGAGTTTTCTTTTGGGGATCTTTTTAAAGAGGTGATTGGTGAATTCTTTCAAGTTTTATTTTATCTTTTGATTCTAAAACATCAGGGCAATTTTCTTTGAGGATTTCTTGAAGGATGCTTTCCAAGTTCTTTTTTTGGTCATGGGTTTCAGGTAGATCAATAATTTTCAGATTGTCTCTCCTGGATCTATTTTCCAGGACAGTGATTTTTTCAAGGAGATATTTCATATCACTTTCTATTTTTTCATTTCTTTGTAACTGTTTAATAGTATCTTGGTTTCTCATAAAGTCATTAGCTTCTACTTGCTCCACTCTAATTCTGAAGGAATTATTCTCTTCAGAATGCTTTTGAAATTCTTTTTTCCATCTGGGAAATTTGGCTTTTTAAGGCATTCTTCTCCTCATTGGCTTTCTGGGCCTCTTTTGCCATTTGAGTTAATCTATTCTTTAAAGTGTTGTTTTCTTCAGTCAGGTTGTTGAACCTCTTTTCATGATTTTCTCGCATTGTTCTCATTTCTCTTCCCAATTTTTCCTCCACTTCTCTTATTTGGTTTTCAAAGTCCTTTTTCAGTTGATGTATAGCTTCTAGGCCTTCTTCAGGTGTCTTGGAAGCATTTGGTGTGGGAGTTCTGACTGGGTTGTCTTACTCCCATTCCATGGGTTGATCCTTTTTGTCCACAAAAAAAAGATTCTAGAGTTTTATTGCTGTTCTTATTTTGCTTCCTTTTCCTCATGTTGTCCAATCAATTAATTGGTTGGCTTTTTTTTCAACTTTGTGGAACTCTACTTTCAGGGGGGAAAGCTCTGTTCCAAATCACTGGCGTTTTCCCAGCTGCTGGTTCTATTAGGGGGGTGTTGCAACCCCCACCCCCAAGTTTGGGCTTGCTGAGAGTGCACCACCACCCAAGACCACGATCTGGATCCAGGCTGCTCAATGCAAGAGCACTTGGCCCTGATCAATCTATTCAGCCCCCCTGTGGGGTCCGCAGGCCAGGGGCTCTGAAGCAGCCCAGTGGGGTCAGCTGCTGGTTACAGCAGTTCCTTCCCTTCCCCCAGTGCTTCCTTGCTTTGGAGGCAGATTGGCTGAACTGCTTTTCCTCCCCCAAATTAAGTTTCAAAGTTCCACTTTCACTGACCTTCTGTAATTCTGGCTTGCTAGATGTGAAAATTCCTCCAGGTGCAATAGATCTTCCCTGAAGTAAACTCAAGCTGTGGCTTGGGAGGCTCGGCTCCTCCCGGACCACCCTGAGGCCTGGCCGTGGTTTCAGTTTCGGGCTGGGCTAGCCTCGGCTCCCGGCCTGCTGAGATGAGCCCCTGCTGCCGAGCTGCCTTCAGCAAGAGATGTGTTTTCTGTTTTTTTTGTGAGTTTGAGAGTCGTAGAATTTGTTTAGGGTCATATTTTATGGGTATTTTGGGTGCCTGGGTGGGAGCTGCAGAACCTTGCTGCTTCTACGCCACCATCTTGGCTCTGCCCCACGTAGAAAACACTTTTGACCCATCATCTGTAGGTATAGAAAGTTTGGAGGTTCTTATCCCAGAAATAGAGATGTATTCCCCTTAATCATCACCACTTTCTTGCCCAGGAACCACTGTGGCCAATGGCATTTGTGAGTAAGAACAGCTTCACTGAGTAGAAAGTTGACTAGTCTCAGTAAGAATTGAAACTGCAACCTTGGCTTCATTAGTAGGGCATACTAACTGAGCCAATTATTTAGACACAGAACTTTGGGGGAAGAGTAGGTCCAAAATGAAAAATTAAAAAAAGATTTACAGTGGAAAATATAGAAACAAATTTTTTGAAATTTTTGTATTCAGAGGTTAGATTTTTTTTTAGCTTGGGTTTAGAAGACAGAGCTAATAACAATGGGTGGAGTTTGGCAGAAAGGTAGATTTTGGCTTGATATAAAGAAAATTTTCATTAGTAGAGCTGTCTAAAAGTAGAATGGGGTGCCCAAAGAGGTAGTAAGTTCCTCATGCCTGGAGATATTAAAACCTAAACTGGATAATTCCTTATTGGGAATATTGTATAGAACATTAATGTTTAGTTAGGGTTTGGACTGGATGACCTCTGAGGTCCTTTCCAATTCTGTTTGTGAAAGTCAAGTCCAGTAGACTTTCCCATGAGAGTGAGAAAGATTAAAAAAAGATGCTGGTAATTGATTCATAATTAAAAACAAACACTCTTGTGTTTGAACAGACCATGTGATCTATCTTGGTTGCTGTGCAGAAACCTAGGAAAGCATAAATTTAGGGAGCCCTACTCCATCCACTAACACTGAGCTGAAATTTTAAAAAGTGAAATAGTATTTCAAAGAGGAGCTCAGCAGATCTACTTTCAATTTGCTTGAGGGGAAAGGAGATATATTGAGTGACCTTGGGTTTTATTGTTTTAATTAAGGGATCATCAGACGACACTGAAATCAGTTTCAGGGTTAGTATGATATTAAAGGCAAGGTATCTGAATTAGAAGTAGCAACAGGATGGAGTGGTATGTAGTATATACTATGATAAAGGGGAGCCCTCAGGTGATTGAGAGTTTGAAATATTCCCCCTTTAACAGAATAGTGGAAACCTGCTGAAGCCCTGAAATTGTCTTTCCTCAAGAAACTTAAATCTTGTTCAGTATCCCAGGAGGAGGTCCTTCTTCTCTGTCATAATTCAGGTCAGAAATTACTTGTCTCCTCATCAAATTGCCACTTCTAAGAAAATTCCAAAGGGGTAACATAAGAAAGACCAGCAGAGATCAGAGGAGATATGGAGGTGCTGTTAATGGGCACTTAAAATATTTTCTGAATTTGAAACAGAGCTACCAAACTCAAACCACTCCCCTCTCTCTTTTTCTTTCTTCAAATGAGGCCCAAGTTATGATTAAGCCGCCTCTGTACTTTGGGATAGTAACTCATGCCATGGTTACAATCACTAATGCTCCATCAGTAAGCATTGCCAACATTTGCTAATTAACCATTAGCTATCTCCCAAAGGGGGGGGGGGAATAAAGCCAAGGGAGGAAGTGATTTGCATGAGTCACAAAGACAGAAAGAGTCAGAGCTGGGACTGGAACTCAAGACTTATTTTCAAATATCCATCACACTTTAGATGTCAGGCTTGGAAAATAACAGAAGGGGAGAAAAGGAAGCCCATACCAATGATCACTCTTTGAAATGAAAACTTGGTTCAACATGACCAACAGCTATCTTGGACAGCACAGATGGGCATGAATAATTCAAATAAAGAATTAGAAGGCAATTACTATCAATGTGAATTCTTCCAACCTTGCTTATTTCTGAATCTAAACTCCAGCTCCTGCCATCAGTTCAACCTGTATCATGATAGTGTGGGGTTTCATGGTGAAGTCTAGTGCATTAATGTGAGGGGTGCTGGAGATTTGTGTTCTAGGTCTGCTGTGCTACTGCCACTTAATCTCTCTGGGCCTTAGTTTCTCCTTCTGTAAAATGGAAGGATTGAACTAGATGATCCCCAAAGGTCTGTTTCTGATATTTTATGGTCTTATGTATGTTATGAAACTTATAGGGTGACTCTAAAGACAGAAATAAGAAATCAATTTAGTTCAACCAACAGAAGGTAGACTGAAAGAAACAGAATAGGGACACTGAAAGGAAAAGGGCAGAGAGAAGGACATATAAAGAGCAAAAAGACTCAGTGTAAATCCCTTTAGAGAGCATCACTTTTCTTTATTTTTCCTCATTTTCTACGTTTTGCATAAATTACAAGACAGACCCTAAGTATAAACCTAGTACTCTGAGACTCCTTTGGATATAGGCATGATCCAACTTTTAAAGAATGAATGACACCGTTCATTTACCTTAGCAAATTGTAAAGGGGTGAAAAGAGAAAACCGAGTTCTTTACTTTTAGTTTCTTTTAGTTCTCAATGAGTAAAACCAAACTATACATGACACAGCTGGAATCCATGATAAACGTCCACTGAAAGTCATTGAATTATTGATGATGTGCTCATTAAGAGGAAGAGAAATCGCCACAGATAATGGGCAGTTAGGTTAGCCCAATCAGAGGGGTTAGTGTAGAGAGTTCATGAATGGTTTGGTAAATCATTAAAGGACCATTTCCCTCTTTTTTCATAAAGATAAAATCCTACGATTACCTGAGAATTGGTTTAATAATCTCATCATCCCTTGACTCTGCCACTGTGTCACTTTGGACAAGATACTTTACCTATCTCAGGCTTAGTTTGCAGGATCATTGATTTAGAGTTTGAAAGGTACCTTGGAGGTTATCTAGGCAAATCATCTCATTGTACAGATAAGGAAACAGAAGCCCTCTCCTATCTGTAAAATGAAGGTCCTGGAAATGCCAACTACACTGGCTCTCACCACTTCCAAAGAACTTTTCTCATTTTTAAAACACAACAGAGCCTGTATAGAAATTGTTCTTTGAGGATACTTTCCATAGGGTTGCCTTTTCTTTGAGGCCACTCTGTAGAGAGGTAGGGCAGCTAGGCGGCACATTACCACTAGGTATAGCACACTACCACTAGGTAGTGAATAGAGTGCCAGGCTCGGAGTCAGGAAGACTCCTCTTCTTGAGTTCAAATCTGGCCTCAGACATTTACTAGTTGTGTGACTCTATGCAAACCACTGAACCTTGTTTGCCTCAGTTTTCTCATCTGAAAAGTGAGCTGGACAAGGAAATGGTGAACTGCTCTAGTATCTCTGCCGAGAAAACCCCAAATGAGGTCATGAAGAGTTAGATACAACTGAAGAACAACTGAACAACAAATAGAGAGAGGTACCCTGGAAACGTCACTAACTGGATGGAGTTCATGAGGAAGCGTGCCTCTTATTCTGCACTGAGGAGGATATATGTTGTTGTATATATTTTGGGAGGAGTTGTATTTTTCTGAAAACAACTAAAGTTCCTGGATATGTGACTCCAGTAGTTTTATTTTCTCAACACTCAAACATACAGTGTCCTATGAGTGATTTGGGGATTGAGAGGAAAGAGATGGAGAGGTCATCTTTTATTTTATGAGTAGTTTCTGAAACCTGTATCCATTTCCTGTTTTTAAGAAGTTGAAAACAAAGAGAGATGGGAGAACATTAATGATAATCCATCAGCAGGAACATTAGCCAGGATAAATCTTGCCTGACTGTAGCATCACATCATATCTATGTCTTTTAATTGATTGATGAGATTTAGCCACTTAATAATTTAGTGTGTGGACGTGTTTTTGAAAACTAGTCAGGAAAGCAAGTCCTTTAAAGGTCCCATTTTCCCCTCTTCTTTTTTTTTTCTCTCGGTCTCTATGGCATAACCACTAATAACAAGATCGTTCTTAATTAGATTTTCCTTAAATGCAGGGGACAACAGACTGAAATTAACCTTCAGAAAGAAGTCTTTTGTAAGTGTACATAGAGACGGATGAGGGTTAAGGGAAGGAAATGGAAGAATGTCTCCTAGCCTACTTCCATACTAATTCTTCAGGATCTGCTATCTCTGTTTCAAATTATGCCAGTCACAAAGTTTGTTCTCCAAACTTTGCTGGCTCCCTCCCTAGATGAACTCAAGTTTGATTTGTTCTGTTTGACTATGATGCCTGCTGACATGGTAGGGTTAGTGAAAAAGAGGATCTGAGGGCAAGATGATGCAGGAAAAGCAAATAATTGAAAGGAGTAATTCAATTCAGAGAGAATTATTCTCCTAATGATTTATGACTTCATTAATGACTTTGATAGAACTAATGATTTTCTTTGTAGTTACCAAGAATTAGGGCTGGCTGCTGGCTGAAAGGTTATTGGATGACACAGCAGAGAAGACACATTTGTCTCCATTTAAATGCTTAATGATCTTGTTCTTAAAATCAGTCTGGTGGTCCCAGGGCACATATTCCCCCTTGTAGTAAAAGTCCTTTGCCTTAAAGAAGGCACAGTACAGCCATGGGTTGGAATATAAAGCCAAACAGAACATTAGGAAACCTGATTCTCACAGGCGTGGGATAACATTCATATATCAGGCTAGGGAGAGACCCAGAGATACAATATCCCTTGGGACCCAGGCTATTGATTCTCTGGCCCATACTGCAAGTAGTGAAACACATTGCAGGTTACTCAGTAGATCACTAGAGAAATGTCCACTGGAGCCCTGGGTCACAAGAAGCTGTAAGGCACTTCAGGGATCACCTCATCCAACTTCTTCATTTTTCATAGGGAAATTCTAGAACCCAGAACAAGGTGATTTTTCAAGATCAAATAGTGCAATGACTCAGATTCAGGTCTTCTTATAGTTCTGCGTTATGTGACACTGACAGAACTTAAGTATAGGAAAGTAAATAGGAGAATTTAAATGATAACACCCTTCCCTTTCCCATATCTCTCTTTATCCTGACATAACCCACCCCTTACCTTTCATGGAATCAAAGATTTATAGGTGGAAGGGACCATACAGGTCATCTAATACAAACTCCTTGTTCTCTTTTCCCTCCCCTCCTCTCTCCTCTCGTCCCCTCCCTCCTTTTTTTTTTGTTAGAAAGACCTGAGAAAACATTGACCCCCAAAGGATGTTCTGGAGTTTGGCAATTTCCATTTAAAAAAAGGAGGGGAGGGAAAACTCAAGAAAGGAAGGGAAGGGAAAGGAAGGGAAAGGGAAAGGGAAAGAGAGAGGAGAATGAGGAGTCTGGATTAGATGACATTAGGATCCCCTGGTGGTCATCCTAATTCTATTACTAACTCACTTTGTGACCCAGAGCAAGTTGTAGAAGCAGAAGAGGGAGAAGTCTGCATGATAACAGCTTCATTTGTCCAGCTTTGCTCTACTTTTCATAGGATCAGAAATTTAGGACCTCAGAATCCATGTAACTTCAGTTTCCTTATCTGGAAAAAAAGAGTTGGGCTCTCTCTTAGCTCTATCATCATATCATTTTCAGCAAAGGCAGGTATATAATTTATCCCCATTTTCTATATGAGGAACCTGAGGCCCAAGCTTGCCCAATGTCACATGATCCAGTGACAGATCTCCGGCTAGGCCCAGATCTCCTGATTCCTAACCCACTACTCTCTCTCTCTGTTTCTACAGGGCACATGAAGGTCACACTTGAGACCAATTTACATTTACCCCAACTCATCATGCCACTAACCAGCCTCCGTGCCTTTGTCTATATCAGGCACACAGCCCAGCCTTCACAAAGGTATGGAGGTTGGCATTGTTAATGTGCTTTCTTTCCCTCCAATTATTTTGTATTTCCTTATCTGTGTATATGCCATATCTCCATTAGAGTATATCAGCTCCTTGAGACCAGGGGCTGGTTATTTTGTTTTGTTTTTATTTGCTTTATCTTCTCAGTATCTAGCACAGTGCTATGTAGATAATAGGTGCTTAATAAGTGCTTGCTGAATGAAATTTAATTAAATCTGTCCCTTTTCTACCCAACCCCCACCTCCCAGCATGAGTAGCCTGGGTTTTCTCAAGCTGCCTTCCCTGGTAGCAGGTGCCCTGCATTTTGGGGACTTTGCAACAGTTTTAAGGCATCAGGATGCTTTGCAACAGATTGTTCAGTTCAGGCAATGTTGATATCTACTAGAAAACATAAATTGTGGCTTAAGGAAACAATAGATTTTGATTATTCTCATCTCTTTTCACCATCAGAAATTCCTCCTGGAAGAGCCCCAAACGATCTATACATGGGAAAGATACAACAAGGCTCTTCTGAAAGGGCCTGGTTTTGCATTGAAAAGAGCAATTTCAATAGCTGGACGCTCGTAGCTTGTTCTGTGAACCAAAACAATGCATTTTGAGGCCCCAGAAGGCTGCTGAGGAAGCACTTTAAGGATAAGATGGGATAAAGAACATGTTCTGAGCAGAGACAGATGAATTAGCTCAGAGAGGAGGGGGAAAACCAAGGGCCACTAACCTAGTTATTCACTGGTCACAGGAGTTTCAATTGCATTTTCTGGGCCCTCGCTGGATCCTTGAATACTCAGACCGCGGTATCCTTAGGCATGGACAGATATAAGTGCAAGACTACACCGTATCTCAGTGTGGGAAGCTTTGAATTGTCTGTGGAAATGAAAGGAGTTCAGGGTGCACATCCTTTGGCTAATTGTAATTTTTGCTATCCAGAAAAAGAAGGAGGATTTAAAAAGATTGAGTCCAGAAGCTCCAGAAGGCTACTGATACATCAAACACTGAAAATCAGCAGAGTGCCCAGGGATAGATAGCTAGGTGGCATAGTGGAGAGAGCACTGGGCCCAGAGTCAGGAAGACCTGAGTTCAAATCAGACCAGACACTTGCTGTGTAACTTTGGATAAGTCACTTAACCTCTGTTCGCCTCAGTTTCCTCAACCCTAAAACAGGGAAAACAATAACATGTACCCACTAGGGTTGTTGTGAGGATCAAGTGAGATAAGAATTGAGGATTAAATGAAATATTTTGAAAGCTTTTGGTGCAGTATCTGGTACATGGAGTAGGCTAATAAATGCTTTTTTCCTCCTAATTTTTTTTTTTTTGCATTTTGGAGGTCAGTTGGGGCTAAGTGACTTGCCTAAAGTCACATGGCTAGCTTTTTGTGTGAAGTGTCTGAGGTCAGATTTGAACTCAGGTCTTCCTGACTCTAGGGCTGGTGCTCTATTCACGGCACCACCCTGCTCTTTTCCTTACAGTTAGGGAGACCTAGATTACAATCTGGCCTCAGATACTTACTTAGTTGTGTGCTCCTGGGAAAGTCACTTAAACTCTTTTTGCCTCAGCTTCCTGGTCTGTGAAATGGGTATAAAAATAGTGCTTCCCTCCCCAGGGCTGCTGTATAGATGAAATGAGATGATAATTATAAAGTACTTAGCACAGTACTTGGCACATAATAAGCACCATATAAATACGTTGTTGTCTTTCATTTGTTTCACATTTCACTCAAATGCTCACCTTCCTCTTCTCCGTATCTTAGAACCTTTGGTTTTGTTTCAGACTCAGCTTAAACACCATTTTCTATAGGATATTTTCCCTGCTGGTTCTTCCAACTACCAGCGTCTTACTTCCCAAGATGATCTACTCTCTGCGCACCTTGTATATACTGATGGAGGGTACCCCAAAGGTCTTAATGCAGCGGTGTGCTACTAGAGCTGAAAGCCACACTAAGACTTTTGGAGTACTCTGTATCAAAGTATTGAGACTCAAAATAAAAGCAAAATGAGTAAAAAAAATGAGAACAATAGATTTCCTGTTTTAATCTGTGCTACTAAAGCTTAAAAGCTGCACTAAGATTTTTGGGACATCTTGTATAAGTACATGTTGTCTCACACACAGAGTGTAAGACGAAGGCAAGAGATGATTCGCTTTTTGTGTTTGTATCCCTAGAGCTTAACACAACCCTGTTAAAACAAGTTAAAACTTAACAAATGCTTGCTGATTGATTGAGTGGAAAGGACTTTAGTGACCCTCTAATCTAACCCATAGGATTATATGTATAAGGTGTGTACAGGGAGGACCAGCCCCTCTGGTGTGAGGGCTGCTCATCTGCCTTTGGGGTCTGTGTGCCAGCTCTCCCCTGTGTCTCCCCTGTGGCATACCATAGTTGTCACGTCCTGGTAAACCATCTTGGTAGATATGCTAAACCAAGTTGAGGGTAACCAAAAGACCTTAAACCTATTGGTGAGTTAAGGAGAAGTCAGCTCAAGCAGATGAGAACAATTTGTTCCAATGGTCATGAAGGTAGCTTAAGCAGGTTCTGTGGAGTGCTTAGAACTTGCTCAGACATCAAAGATGTCAAGGTCATCCACTGCAGCCCGGGCCACTGTCAGTCATCCTGACTTTTGTCTTGCCAATGGACTTTGATGATTCTGGGAGAGAATGAGGCTGATGACTTTGTGAAACTCTGCCTCACTTAAATACAATTTAAACACAAGCCATCACCCCATAATATCATTTGTTCTCTTTGAAAAACATAGACAAATGACAACAATCTAACCCACATCTAAAAACAAATAAAAACCCTCTATGACAATGGTTCTCAACCTTCCTAATGCTGCCACTCTTTAATATTCATAGGTGGGCATATCTGCATGTGGGTGGACTTGCCTGGAGACAATAGAGGAGATGATGTCTCAGTTCCTATGACCATCAAAAATATGTGTTTTCTGATGGTCTTAGGCGACCCTGTGAGAGGGTCATTCAACCCCCAAAGGAGTTGAGACCCACAGGTTGAGAACTGCTGCTCTATGACATAGCCTATAATAGGCCACTAACCATTGGTAGCCTATAGGCCAATCTGATCTTTACTTTAAGATCTCTAATGAGGAGAAACTCACCATGTACCTCCCCTTCCCCCTGAAGCAGTCCTTTCTGCATTAAGATAGTTTTAATTGTTAGAAAGTTTTTCCTACTATTGTGCCTAAAATTTCAATGGAGTCGAGTAGAGACTAGAACTGAGGCCTCATGTTTCTTAGGAGATTTCTTCATAGGTCACAGGACTTCTCTAGACGGCATGAGAAGGAAGAGCAGGGATACGAGCCTCTGGAAAGGCTAAGATGGGCCAAGATGGCGGCGTAGAAGCAGCAAAGCACTGCAGCTCCCACACAGACACGCTAAAAACTCATAAAATGGGACTCTAAAACAGATTTTCAAGCTCCAAAACTCTCCAAAAGACAGAAAGCACATCTGTTGCTACAGGGAGCTCAGCAGGTGGGGCTCTTTGCAGCAGTCTGGGAACCACAGCAGAAACCCCAGCCAGCTCAGGCCCTGGGGCAGTAAGGCAGAGCCCAGTCTATAGGAGAGCAGATCACCTGCACTGGAGGCACAGTTACCACATTTATCAGGCCAGAAGAAAAAAAGGCTAAGAGAAAGGTCAGTG
>JAQQSW010018687.1:0-11195 GCA_028646575.1 Pseudocheirus occidentalis | reverse complement strand
CAGCATTAGAAATGAGTAACTATATATTCAGTTATTTACAAATGAATTACATGTACTACTATGACACTGTTATATTATGTCCATGATAAAGTCATGAAATAGACATTTTAAAGGATGTGATAAAGATTATTTTAAAATATTTTTATTGCATTTATTAATGATACAAAATCTTTTTTACTTTATTATGAGCAATGATATTCATATGGTGAATATTAAACCCTTTTCATTCTTTTAGATAAAAATAAGTTTGAATGAAAATTTTTATATTTTCCTCCCACTTTCCATTGTATCAGCTTGTTCAACCCCAGGGGTAACAGCCCACTTTGGAGAAGGGTACAAGAGAGTATCAATGAATTCCAACCTCCTAATGACTGATGGCCCAAATCAGAGACAACGTCTAGGATTGTTTTTACTTGTTAGGGTTCTATACCTCTATCCTTTTTGGCAAATCACTTCTCTTACTCCATGACCTCTCCCAGACACTGGTCTCTCTCTAACTTCAGTGAGCCAGAGTTCAATGCCAAACTGCTGCTGTCTGCTCTTGTCAGGCGTTATTGAATTTTGCTCTCTCCCTGGAAAGAGTACTCCTCTGTGGCAGTCATTCCCATTGTCTGTCTACGCCATCCACTTCTGTCCCTGCATTACTGCCACACCCTCTGTTTGCACTCTTTCACAAGAAACTGCTATGACCTATTTTAAGATAGCCAGGGCCCACCACATCCCTTTGGACTATCTGAAATGTTTCTGCTATTTGAGACTCAGGTCTCAACAGCCCTGACATCCATTGAAAAAAAAAAGCGGTCTTATTGGATGGCTATAAAGTCTTCTCAACACGTCTATCTTTACTAAAGATTCCCACCCCTATTACTATTCAAGTTAGAGTGACTTGATTTCATACATCATTTACCCGTCCTCTTCTTCGGGACTCAAGCACGGTGGCCCCCACCCAAATGACACTTCTGGCATATAGGAGTAACCCTACCCAAATGATAAGGACCCCCAAGATTATATTCTTAACATACTACTCTAATCACTCTGTGTTTTAAAATGTTCAGGGACTGACTTCTTGTCTATAGGAGAAGCCTGAATTCCAGATTCTTCTACAACTTGCCTTTTACCGTACTATTCTACCTTTATTGTACCCTATTCCACTGTGCCCCAATACCCTCATCTGTAAAATGAGTGGGTAGCACTAAGTAACCTCTAAAGGGTCTTCTACCTTCCACATTCCATTTCAGAATGCAGCTGTTCCATTCAGCTCTTTTTAGAGATGAGGACACTGAGGCCCAGAGAGGCTGCAGTAAATGACTTGCCTGAGGTCACTGAAGTCATAGCAAGGCACAGAACCAGGATTTGAACCTATGTTCTGTGACTCTGGATCTCTCTCTCTACTCAGTGGATGAAGTACTAGGCCTGGAGCAAGGAAGACTTGAGTGTAAATCTGTCCTCAGACACTTACTAATTGTGTCAGCTGCATTCTGAAATCTCTTCTAGCTCTAAAGCATATGTTTTAATACTTCGGGGGTTCTAAGGTCCCACAAATGTAGGAATTCCCTCCAGGTTGTAAGTCCCAACACAATTACATCTTCTCATCCTGTGAAAGAATGTAGGTCTCCTGATTCCACAGCTGACCAAGAGGGCTAAGTTGAATTAGACCCAGTTCTGCACATTTCATTTAATAGAATTGGTAATAAAAGGTTTAGCAACTATACATGGCTACTTTTCTCATAAAGTATTGGAAAAACACTGATGTTAAAAATGGCTTTTATGACTAATGTCGAAATATGTTTAATGTGATTGCGCACGTATAGCCTATATCAGATTGCATGCCATGCTGGGGAGGGAGGAGGGAAAATTTAGAACTTAAAAATCTTATAGAAGTGAATGTTGCAAACTAAAAATAAATAAATAAATAGATTGAAAAAAAATAAATGATGCAGAAAAAGAAAATAAAAATGTTTTTAATGTTTTTTTAAGATGGGAAGCTTTGAAATGCAAATCAAAGCAACTCTGAAATTTCACCTCACACCCAGCAAAGTGGCCCTTCAAAAAAAGAGAAAAAGATGGAAATAGTAAGTAGTATTGAGAGGGAGAGAAAAGATAAACACTTAGTTTTACTGTTGGTGAAGTTTTGAACTGCTTGAAACATATATGGAAACTATTTAAGTGGTTAAACTATCCATACCCTTTATCTAAAGATGGCCCAGTGGTAGACAGATAGCTCTAAAGCAGATCATTGTTAAAAAGAAAGTCTCCAGGAAGATCAGAATATTTATAAGAGAACTTTTATGGTAGCAAAATACTAGAAATAGAATAGATGCTCATCATTTAAGGAGTGGATAAGCAAGTACCAGGATGTAATGGACTTTTACTGTGCTATAAGAAATGATGAACATGATGGATATAGAGAAGCATAGAAAGACTTATATAAACTGATACAAAATAAAGTAAGCAGAAGCCAAGGAAATAATGCGCACAGTGACAACAACAATGGAAACGGAAAGTACAATAATCACAAAATAATCAAAACCTTCTGTTGTGAAACTATGAAGAACAAGCTTGACCCCAGAGATGATATCAGAAGAAACTCTGCTCTTTCACTTCTCATTTTCAGAGGTAGGAGCCTGTGGGTGTGGAACATTGTGTATAATTTTTTTTGATGTGTTGATCAGTTTGGCTGATTTTTTTCTCTTGTTTTTATTAATTTTTGTTATAAGGCATGATTGTCTGTGAGAGGGAGAAGGAAGGAATACAGTGGGAAATCTGGGTAATATAAAACTAAAAGACAGCAATGAACGTCTATCTTCTTTTTAAGTAGTGACTAATGTGTCCCTATCCTTTGACTTAGAGATCCCACTGCTTGACAAATATCCCAAACAGATCAAAATCAAAAAATCCTTATAAACACCAAATGACTCACAGCAGCATTTTGTAGGAGCAAAGAATAGGAAACAAAGTACCTGTTCATTTGACAATGGCTCAACAAACTGTGCAACATGAATGTACATTTACCATGCTGTAAGAAAGAATAACTATGAAGTAATCAGGACACATGACAAGGTATGCAGACTAATGTCAAGTGACACGAATGTGACTAGGATAGCAATATGAAGAATGACCACAACAAGGTAAATGGAGGAAAAAAACAGCATCAAAACCCTGAATACTGTACAATTATAATGATCAAAGGTGGCTCCCAAGAAGAGAGGAAAAATTAGTCCCATCTTTCTTCCTGTGGAAAGGTGGTGAGGGACTGTGGGTGTGAAATAATCCACAGACTTTCAGACTATGGAAGGTTTTGCTGAACTGATTTTTCTCCCCTTTCTCTTTTTATTATTAAAAGGGCAGGGGTAATTATGGGATAGAATGGGATATTCAGATACAAAGATGGCAAAAAAAATCAATAAAAAACTTTAAACCCTGACCTAAAACTAAAAATACCATGACTATTATTGCTATTAATGATACCTCTAGAAGTTTATTGTGCTAGAAAATGTATCCAATGATTTTATTAAATAGCTTAAGAATTAGGAAGGAAATAAGTACATGTAATTTGCCAGGCACTGTGCAAAAGGCCTTACAAATATTATGATCCTCACAAAAAACTTGTAATGTACATGCTAATATTATCCCTATTTTGCACTTGAAAAAAATTGAGGGGGTGGCTAGGTGGAGCAGTGAATAGAGCACCCACTCTGGAGTCAGGAAGACCTGAGTTCAAATCCAGCCCCAGACACTACTTAACACTTACTAGCCATGTGGCCTTGAGCAAGTCACTTAACCCCAAATGCCCAGTCTTCCCCCCTCCAAAAAGAAAAAATTGAGGCAAAAAGAAGTGAAGTGACTTGCTCTGTGTCATATAAGTAGTAAGTGCCTGGGGCCAAATTTGAATTCAGGTCTTCCTGAGTCCATTACTCTCTCCATTATACCAATTAGGTGAAGGATGCATGTATTAAATAATATTAATATATTAAATGATATATATAGATATACGTATGTATATATACACATATATATTGGAGAAACAGAGAAAGGAGGAATCTGACAGATAGATAGATAGATAGATAGATAGATAGATAGATAGATAGATAAATAGATAGATAGATGAATATGTAATTAGGAATCTGAAATGACCAAGAAACCCATGGTAACTTATTTGACACTTTTGGTCTAGATAAATGCCACACCAGTTTAAGCACAGAGGCATTCATATAGGAGATACATTTAGTTGGTTCTAAGAACTGAACTTGTGGGAACAAGAATATAATAATTCTTATCTAGGTCAGGGAGGTAGTGCAACAGATAGAGTGCTATGTCTGTAATTAAGAAGACCTAACTTCAAATATTCAGACTCTTATTAACTGTGTGACCCTGGGCAAGTCACTTAATTCTATTTGCCTCAGTTTCCTCATTTGTAAAATGAACTGGAGAAGGAAATGGCAAACTGCTCCAGGATCTTTTCCAAGAAAACTCCAAATGGGGTCAGGAAGAGTCAGACATGACTGAAACAACTGAACAACAACAAGAAAGATTTGAAAGCCCTTTACATATATTATTTTATTTTATCTATTTCACAACCCTAGGAACTGGTACTATTATTATCTCCATTTAACAGGAAACTGAGGCTGAGGGTGGGTAAGTGACTCACCTAAAGTCACAGAATGAATAAGTTTCTTCAGTAGGAATTGAACTCAGGTATTGCCAACTCCAAGTCCAACATACTAACCATTCGCTGTGCCACCTAGCTGTTCAATACTTACCATTTCATGTCTCAGTTTTGTGAATTTGTGAAGGCTGAACCAGCCCAATGCCTGAAATGCATTCCATTCTCATCTCCACTTCAAATGTGATACAATGACGCCTCTTAAAAAACAGAACCTGACATTGTTATAGTAATGTACAGACTTCACAGCAATATGTAAATAATAGCTATTAGTAGGGCTAAGAAATATCCTTTTGAGTACATAATTCACCTATTTACACTTCAAGAATTTGTTAAATCCTATTTCAAAGCACTACACAGGAAGCTAGGGGAGAAACAATCAAAAAGAAAATTCAGACATGATACCTGCCCTCATGGAGCTCACAATCTAGCACAGGTGGAATTCATCCCGTCTGAGATTAGATTGGTGGCTCCTCACTGCTAAGAAGAAATGAAATTTTAGAGAGAAAAAAAAGATCCAGTTACACCAACGAAAACTGAGCATGTTAAATATGACCCCAAAAGATCTAAGCTTCTAACAAAGGGGCTGGACATTAAGGCTATACATGCTCATGAATGTATTTACTTAGAAATAGAATGATCTGACAGGCAGGCAAGCAACAAGCACTTATTAAGTGTTTACAATATGATGGGCACTGTTCTAAGTGACAGTGAAAATTAAAGAAAGAATCAATGAATTGAAGCAAGAAGATGAGGTTTTTTTCCTTTCCATTTATTGATTATCAGGTCTCACAAAACAATCCAAATCCCGCCACTTCATAAAAACATTCAGTTATTACATACACAAAAAGAAACAATTAAATAAAATTTTGCTCTCCCCAAAGAAAACATGACCAACTTGATATGAATTATTTTAAGAAGACATTTGAAAGAGAATTAGTTAAATGAGAAAGTTACAAGATCTTAAATTTGGGGCTTATTTAGTGTTTTAAACAATAATGGCAATTTTTAATAACATGGACAATGAATGTTGCCCCTACATGGAACTTAGTCATTATGCTTAAACAATGAAGAAAATTAAATGTTACAATTACATGGTGTAAATGCACTTACAGGTGAGATGAGATATCCATTACTTTCACCTGGTTCTCTACAGTTAATAAAAGTCCCATTTCTAGGCAATTCAGGTCCTTGTTAGAATGTTTTTATAGCTCTTAACTGGTTTACATATTATGTTCCCCATTCTGAAGCATATTTAGAGGATGATTGCAAAATAATAAATTGAAACTCAAGGGAAATCGAGGACTTTTAAAGAATACAGAAATAAACTTTATTCCAGTAATTTAATCTAAGACTGGTAAAGAACATGGTGCAGTAGAAAAGATGTATTTTTGGATACAGGGAAGATGTGAGTTTGAATTCTGAATCCATCACTCACTGCTGGGATGATCTTGGGCAAATTACTCAACTTTACTCAGACTCAGTTTCCTCATTTGTAAAATAAGGGGCTGGACTAGTTGGCCTCTGGTCCTTTTCAATTTTTGATCTATATATAATATTGTGATTGATTCTATGAACTTAACTTCTCAGAGGTTTGGTTTTCTCATCTGGAAAATGAGGTTTTAAAATACCAACTCTTCCCTGCTATCCCATACTCACAGGGTGGCTGTGAGAATCAAAAGGCTTAATGGAGGTTAAAAAAAAAAACTTTGCAAATCTTAACGCCTAGCTACCTAAATAAATGTGAGTTAATTATTATGCTAAGTTTCAAGAAGATGAATTAGTCTGGGGCAGAGATTGGAAGGAGAGCATTTTTCTAATTTACCTCAGAAGGAACAGAATCACTAAGGGGGGCGGGGGAATGGTATTTGTTGTTCAATCAATGAAAATGCTAGGAAGGGGCTCCATGTACCATAAAGGGAGGTAAAAAAAAAAAATATGGTTTCCCTTTACATGTGGTTATGCCATGCAGACATACACTTATGCATCTCCTCCTAAATGGCTTTCAGAAAAGGATGCCCCATCCACTCCCTAAAGCCCTCTAAGGAACAGGGCTGAAGAATCCCACTGATTTACAGCTGCTCATGTGGAGAAATCCTTGAGCTTCTGAACAGTGTAAGAGCAGTCCAACCGTCTGTCTCAGCTTAGACTATGGTACAGGAAAGGGGATTGATTTTCCTCACTTTATAAATGTGTCAGGAGGGAATTCTAACTTCAAAGGAAGAACTGGACTCTACAGAGGCCATGAACCTTTGTGATTCCTATGGTTTTACACTTTTAATACAGGTGTACTTCTCTTCAAGGGTATCAGATACATGAAAATCCAAATTACTACTACTATTATTCATTCATACTTACATAGTGCTGTAAAGTTCACACAATGCCTTCCCCACACCAACCCTGTGAGGTAGGTGGGACAGAGCAGAGCAGAAAGAACCTGAGACTTGGAATTAGGAGATAACAGGTTCCTTCTCACCCTAACACTTACCATGGATAAGTGACTTCACCGTTCTGAGTCTTAGCTTCTCCCTTGGTATAATGGGGATAAAAATATCTGTACTATCTATTTCAAAGAATTACAGAGGAGAAGGTATTTGGCTCACCTAAAAGTACTAAATGCATGGGATTTTGTCAATATCTTTATGCTCACTTTACAGATAAAGAAATTGAGACTTAAATGAAGCACCTTGCTCTCTCTGGTGGAGTTAGCAAGCACTGAACCTAGGTCTAGATCTTGAGATAGAAGAGAAATTGGGAATCATATAGCTCAAAACCCACATTTGACAGAGAAGTAAACTGAGATGGAGATGAAGGGACTTGCTCAGAGATACACAGGGAGCTGGTGTCAAGGAAAGGTCATACAAGTTCTAGATGCTCTGATTTCAAACATAATGCCCTTTCCACCATACTGCACATGCTGCTTCAGCATTAAAGATAGGATTTACCACAGGACTTCTCTGGAGGAACAAGCAGTCTTATTGTGCTTAAAATAGAATTAAACTTGTAAAAATTGGATTCACATTTGAAACATATATCTGTTACCTAAAGAGAAGTACACCTGTACTGGAGGCTTAATCATTCTGACAGTGTGACTCAGAAAAGCTGCTTTTTATCAATGCCAACATCTGCTAATCCCACTACATTATGGTTTGTTCTTATTTCATTGTTCTCCAAAAAAAAAAAATTCTAAATTGACACTGAAAATGTAAGCCCCAAATGCCAATCATTTTAATCAATAACTCTTACCTGGTAAAAATACACAGTACAGGATTTCAATCAAAGGTAAACAGACAGAACAAGATGACTTGTTAGAGATAGCACGAGTGCATGTACTGTTATTTTAAATGAGTTCTTCAAACTCCCCCTATTGCTCTCATCCATTTTTCATTGTACTGTTAGGAACACCATAATCCACAGAGTCCTGGGAGGGGAAAAAACACAAAATCAGTAACAGCACAGAGTATTTACTTCCTTATTTTCAAGCTTCAGGGATTCATGAGATCATTGGTGTGAGTATTTATTCATTCCCTCTACTGATATCAAACATGCTCCCTGACCATGCCTAAGGCAGAGTAGTGTTTCCTCCCCCTTAAAAAAATTCCTTCCCAATATCCTCTTTTCATTTAACTAGGCTAGTCCTTGGCTGACTAGCACACTGTCACTGGGACCCTCAGGCAACAGACAGCCCCACCATTGATCATGGGTCCTAAACCCAAGTCTTTCTTGCTAAGCTATGAGAGGTTAGCACTCTGCTGACATATTCTTCAAGAACCCAGGGTCACCTCCATGTCACAAAGAAACATTAGGGAAAAAAGTGAAATATAATTAAATTGAATTCATTATCTGTTACATGTAAGGGCTACCCACAAGTCCCATTTTCCCAGATCATCTCCCTCAATATAAGACAATATGCTGTGTCCAGCCAGACTTTCCTATGTGTGCAGCGGCCATGAGTCAGCAATAAGAAAAGGAATACTCCCAGAGTCCTGTCCAATCCTTTCCCATGCCTTGTATTTTTCAGAAACAAAATAAGAGAAGGGTCTCTCATCTGCTCTCATCTCTCGTCTCATCTGCTCCTGGAATGTTCACTTTGCCCTCCCTACCAGTAGATCCTCAGTTTGGCTGAAGACATATTTATTAAGCTCTTGATATGTTCAAGGTATTGTTAACTAATTATTAGAAGACCAATTATCTTAGAGCTGGAACTTTGAGGTAACCTTATTTTACCTAATTTTTCCTAAAAGTGTGACTAGGTACAGTGTGGTAAACTCTTCATCTCCAGCCCCCCTCCCTGATTAGGTATACACCATGCATGGAGCATTATATGCCAGCTTCAAGAGTTGTAATGGCAGGCTATGGTGTAATTTGGCAAGTCTCAGTTACTTAACTTGGTAATTACAAGCTATGTTCTATATAACTACCTAATAAATCACTGGATAGTTATTTTTGAAACCAAAGATATAGTGACCCAGCACTTGTCCTTTAATCTTTCAAGTGGAACATTCTAATCAGGAAAGCTGCAGAACATGAACTATCTTGTTGTCTCTGTGCACCAAAGTGGTGGAAGCCATGTGCCCTGTGTGGCAACCAAGAAAGTTAGCTGTGCCTTCAATGACAGTGGGGCTAGGCATTCAGGACTCAGATCAGAATAAAATATGAGGTAGTACACTAGCTGTTTCATATTTCCAGCACCGCCATCAGGTTTTATTCTATTTTTTTGTTGAAGTACATTAAAACTATTACAACAATTTATTGTTGATAGGAGAGGAATGCTGAACTGTATGATGTGTTTAACAGGTGACCTTACTAGCTAGACTTACTAAGCTATGACCTTACAACCTCAGTAACAAGTGACCTTGGGCAACTTATTTAATTTCTTTGGGCCTCAGTTTCTTCATCTGTGAAAAGGGGTTGATTAAATTTTTTCTTTAAGGTGTCTCTAGTTAGAAAGCTCTATGATTCTAGCTGTCTGGCATAATGTTTTCAAAGCTATGATGGTTGCTGGTGGCCCTCATCTTTCTAAGCTTTGACCTACGATGATTTATTATAAACTTTATAGGATCATAGATTTACACTAGCTGTTCTCCATACCTGGAATGCTCTCCCTCATCTCTATCCCCTGACTTCCCTGAATTCCTTCAAGTCTCACCTGAAATCCAACCTTCTGCAAGAAGACTTTCTGGATTCCCCCTTAATGCTAGTGCCTTTCCTCCAAGATTATCTCCAATTTATCCTGTATATTTTTTTTTGTACTTAAATCATTTGCATGCTATCTCCTTTACTGGAATATGAGCTTGTAAATGAGGGAAGAGATTGCTTTTGCCTGTCTTTGTATGCCCAGTGCTGAACACAGAACCTGGTATATAATGGGTGCTAGCTAAATACTTATTGACTTCACTTGTCCTCTCATCATTTTACAGGTGAGAAAACTGAGAACTAGAGATGCTAAGGGATTTTTCCAAGGTGACATAGGGAATAAATGGCAGAGCTGGGATAGGAATGGTCTTTGAACTCCAAGTTTAGCAGTCTTTGTGCTGCATGACTTTCTAAGTTGTGAGGGACAGCAATTTGCTGTGACCTTCACCTCTCTAAGTTACAAATTGTGATATTCTCTAGTGTCCTTGCTTTCCCTTCTCTGAAATGTATTTCAGGTAGTTGGGAATCTGAGCCAGATACAGGAGATAGAAGATAAAGACAGTAAAGAGAAAACAGGAAAAAAAATCGCAGAATCCATTGTGTCAATGAAAAGTTTGAGCTTGAAAATTACTTAATAGCCCACATAGTCTGAAGAGCCATACCTGTCCTTCAGGAAGTTTAAAACTAGAAAAAGGAAGTCCAATCTGGTCTTTCTTATGTTCTCTATTAGTAGATATATGTGAGTGGTAGATTAGGAATGGAAAAACTAAGGAGAGACAATTTTCTACCTGAGCTTAATTTGGTTTGGTACACTTGCTCTATATACTATGGTTATTCAATAAATGCTTTTTAACCATCATGAATGTGCCAAAATATAGGTGAGAGGCTAGATTGTGCATTAAAAGGGCAATTTGGGCAAAGACATTGATCTCATAAAGGAGTTCTATATTCAAGGAAAGTAAAACCTATGCACCTAAATAAAAGGGGTGTGATTAACATGTATAGGGAAATAAGATCAGTAAGGAGCTTTAACTAAGGTGCAACTACCTTAGTATTCCATTAAAATGATAATTTCATTTGCTTTTAAAAGGATAAACAATTCACTATCATAACTCTAATGTTTATTTTCTTCTGATTCAATATAAATGTATTTAGTGCCAATTATGTGTAATTATGTGCAATTATTGTTGCTGAGTGCTGAGGGTACAAAGATAGATATAAAAAGAATTTGCAATCTAATAAGCAAACTATAACTTCTGTGCTTCCTAACACTGAAGGACTTTTATGCTACTCCAATCCTAGCTTTTTTCCTGTGCTGTGAGATCCTTTTCCACTTTCCTCCATAGCAACTCTTACTCCTCATCCTTTAAACGTGGGTGGACTCCAAGGCTCCATA
>JAQQSW010018686.1:0-11195 GCA_028646575.1 Pseudocheirus occidentalis | reverse complement strand
CAGCCTGGTCCTTGGAAGTTCTCAGTAGAAGCTGTAGAAGCAGGATCTCAGGAAAAGGTGCAATCTCCAGGTGGTGTCTGAGAAAAAAGGGCTCAAGGTCCTCCTGGTTCTCTCCTTACATACAGTGTAGCTCCTCCCTGTTCAGCCCCTTCCTGTTAAGGTGTGACCTACTCCCAAGTAGCTCCTCCCTGTTCAACCCTTTCCTGTTAAGGTGTGAATTACTCCCAAGGAGTTAATTGGAAGTAAGTAGCTAAGCCTTTGAGGTGCTAAGTGCCTTTAGTAGGTGCCAATAGAAAGGGGCATGGAAGATCTTTTGATTTTATTAACATTACAAAGGGTTGTTAGAAGCACACACTTTTATAAAGAGACAGGAACAAAGTAGAGAACAGAACAAGTGGGGTCGGGATGAGATAGAGGGAAATATAGTCAGTCTTTCATAATATGTCCATCGTGGAGATGTTTTGCATAACTACACATATACACCCTGTATTGAATTTCTTGTCTTTCCAGTTGGGGGAGGGTGATGAGGGAGTAAAGGAAAGAATCTAGGATTTAAAGTTTTAAAATCAATGTTTTAATACATAATTATTATTATTATCATTATTATTATTATTTACATGCAACTGGGAAATAAGATATACAGGCACTGGGATAGGGAGATCCATCTTGCCCTACCAGAAAGTTAGAGGGGTGATGGGGGAGGATATAGGAGAGAGCAGATTGGGGGAGGGGGTATAGAGTGGGACTGATGTTTTGGGGGAGTGGGTAGGGGAAAGACGGGGAGAAAATCTGTAACTCAATATCTTGTGGAAATTAGTGATGTAAACTAAAAATAAACAAAATTAATTTTTTTTCAAAATCAGTTGGTGCCTAAAAAGTTCTTCCTCTCCCTGAATGAAAACATAAATATTTACATCTATTTGTATTGTGCTTTGGTTTATTGCATTTCCCAGACATCATAGGTTGCTTTTATTTGTTCATTTTTTAACAAATGGAAGATTTGTGGAAACACTAAATTGAATAAGTTTATTGGTGACATTTTTCCAACAGCTTGTCCTCACATCATGTCTCCTTGTCACATTTTGCCAGTTCTTGCAATGTTTCAAATGTTTTCATTATTGTTGTAACTGTTAGAGTGATCTGTGATCAATAATCTTTGAAGTTAAAATTGTAATTGTTTTGGGGTGCCAAACCCTTGACAATTTAAGACAGCAAAATAATATATTAATGTGTGTGTTCTGACTGCTGCACCAAGTGCCGTTCCCCATCTCTCTCCTTCCCCTTAGGCCTCCCTATTCTCTGAGAAACAACAATATTGAAGAATATTACATTAACTTGGTTGGTAAAGCAGTGGCAGGATTTGAGAGGATTGACCTCAATTTTGAAAGAAGTTCTCCTATGGCTGAAATGTTATCAAACATCATTGCATGCTACAGAAACATCTTTGACAAAAAAAGAGAGTCAATCAATTAAGTAAACTTCATTGTAGTCAAAAAATTGCCACAGCCACCCCAACCTTCAGCAACCACCACCATGATTCATCAGCAGCCATTATCATCAAAGAATGACCCTCCATCAGCAAAAAGATCATAATTTGCAAAAGGAACAAATGATGGTTAGTGTTTGGAAGGGGGTTAGCAATAAAATATTTTAATTAAGGTATGTACTTTTTTAGATATAATACCATGCTATAGTTAATAGACTAGAATGTAAACGTGACTTTTTTTGTACTGAGAAACCAAAACAAATTGTGTGGTTTGTTTTATTACAATGTTTGCTTTACTATGATGGTCTGGAAGTGAACCCCAAATATCTCCAAGGTATATGTATATTAGAGTGATTGGAAATCATAGCAACACAAATCTAATCATAACCTTAACTCTAATTCCACTATGATTCTTTGGAACTTAGGGGCTTTCATAAAACAAACATACTGACAAGGAACACTAAGAACAATGAACCTTTATTACAGACACATTTTAAGACACAAATAAAAGCATGAGACTTAACTTGAGACAGCCAAAGGCATGAAGTAGCTGGGGCGAGGAAAGAGGGTTTCCGGGCAAAGAACATACTTCTAGAAGTCAGTCACCAGAAGAATAAGGATACAACTGTGCCTCTGTCACTAGATGGGCCTTGTCAGACTTTGGGTGGGATAATATTTAGATACCGAAGAAGCAGAAGGGGGTTGATGAAGCTAAACAGGTCTTATCATGTCACCCACTACTCAATAAACTCCAGTGGCTCCCTATCACCTCCAGGATCAAATATAACACCCTGTTTTTGACATTTGAAGCCCTTTATTATCTATCCCATCCTCCTTTCTGGCTTTCCAGTCTTCTTACAGTTAACTGCCCCACCCCAACATTTCCTGATCCCTTTCCCTCTGCCCTTTCCCCACCCCAAACCAACTTCTCTGGTCTCCTTTCTATTTCTTGAACAAATCATTCCATTTTCCAAATCTTAGCATTTTCAGCACCTGTCCCCCATACCTGAAATTCTCTCCCTCCTCAGCTATTTCCCGACTTCACTGGCTTCCTTCAAGTCACAACTAAAATTCTACAGGAAGCCTTTCATCATCCTTCTTAATTCTAGTGTCTCCAAATCCTGTATATATCTTGTTTTTACACAGCTGTTTATATGCTGCCTCCTTTATTAGACTTTGAACTCCTTGAGAACAAACTGATTCTTTTTGTTTTGTTGTGTTTTTTAATCTTTCTTTGTATCTCCTGCACTCAGCCAGTGCCTGGAATATGGCAAGTTTTTAATGAATGTTTATTTGATGGACTCACTAATCTCTCATCGATCCTTTCAGATCAGTTTGATTTCTGTCTTCATACAGTTCAGCAACACAGGCAAGGCTAGGTGGTACTACAGCAAGGGGCAGGACTTCCCTCACGCATAATTTTAATAGACCATGCAGGGGACAAAAAATGGGATGAACTACTGAAGCCAGTCCTTGTAAAGCATAGGATGGGAAGCTTTTCGTGTGAGAATCTGTTCTAGAGATTTCCAGAAAAATTGGAAGATATGGGTGGTCAGAAGAAGAAAGGGAGGGATGTCTAGAGCAAAGGCAGCTAGTCACATAGGATCCACGTGGATTACAGAGGTAGAGCTTTCTGTGAATTACCATAATGACCCACCTACCCACAGAAAGGAACATAATATCACATGACAGATTAGAAAACATAGGCCTATGGATATTCTTTGTTGACTTGTTTTCCCTCACTTTTACTGATTTCAAGGCTTAGCTTGCTTTGTCTTGACTGACCTATCTCAGACCTGTTAGGCAGAGCTCAAAGTCTCTATTCTCATTCCCTTCCATTCAGTATATACAGAGAGTATTATTGTCTCTACAGAGAGTACTCCGTGCTTGTGCGTTCTGACCCAGAGTTAAGGTAGTACATGTAATGCTGGGTCCTGAGTTGGGAAATGCTGAGTTCAAAGCCATTCTCAGACACTGGCTATCTGACCCTAAACAAAGTCATTTAATGTCTGTCTGCCTCAGTTTCCTCAACTGTAAAATGAGAATAATAATAATAACACCTACCTCCTGGGATTGTTTTGGGGATCAAATAAGATAATATTAGCAAAAAGCTTAAAATAATGCCTGACACATAGAAAGAACTTAATAGAATTTGGCTCCTTTTCCCTCCCCCCCAACCCCGAACATTCTCCAGTTCTGAAACCATGATTCATGATCAGATAAACTCTGCCACTGTTACTGAATTGGTGGTATCCATCTATTCACTTGTGGTCCCACTCATCACTCCTCAAACAAACATTAAAGTGCAAATGAGTCACTGCAAATCCCATAGATCACTTAGCACATAAAAATTATAATTCTTAGGGCATAAAAGGCTAACTTCCCTGTTATTCAAGAAAAGCTTTTATAAGGAATGAAATGAATGTTTACTTGGTGCCTCCTACGTGCTAACCACTTTGCAAATATTATTCTATCTGATCTTCACAGCAACCCTAGTAGGTAGGTGCTATTATTATATCCATTTTACAGTTGAGGAAATTGTGGCAGATAGAGGCTGGGTGACTTGCCCAGGATCACATAGCTAGTGCCTGAGGCTAGATTTGAACACAGGTCTTCCTCACTCCAAGACAAGCACTCTGCCCACTGTACCACCCAGTTGGCCAATGGATTCTGGGAAGTCACTAAGTTCCAAAGGAAAAGAATAAGCACAAATAACTGCAGTTCCTGGATCCTGGAAGCTAGAGAATTGAGGTAAAGAAGGCATCAGCAAGGCCCATGCAGGAGGATATGAAGTCTAGGAGCTGGGTCTTTGGAGTACCTTAGGGAAATATCCTCCCACAGATGCAATGCAAAGGGAATTGTGACTCCTCCTAGTCTATTCCCACCCCCAACCTTGGTAACTTGATGGAAAGATATCCATTAGTTGCTTGTTTCTCAATAAAGCTGTACATCTTCAAGGTCACAGTTAAATGTTATATTAGAAAAGTGCTCTCTGGGGCTCAAATGGATTGTACATTTGAACCAAAATAGTCTAATTGAGCTAAGAGCTAGAAAGAATGACTTAGCACCATGAACAAAACAGTAGCAACAACAAAAGTATAAATGGGTCTCCTCTCCATCTTGTTGGAGTCTGAGATTTAAGTGTCTAATAGTCTTACATAGTACTACTTTCTTCTCATAAACCAAAGCAGGTTGTTCCAATACTAAGACTAGCTGTACTGGTCACGCCAATCTGTGCCTAGATTTTAGCTTTTAGGATAAACAGTCTCTTTAAGATGGTTCATTTCTTTTGCTTACTCATTTCTTTGGTCTCTTATTTTAAAAAGCAGTTAATGAGGATTTGCAGGAATTCTGACTATTAGGTGTTTTCTCTATCATGTTAATTAGGTAAATAACCATGTGCTACATTGTCACATCTCTTTTAAATTGCATTGATTTATTATGTAAATACTGTATTTTTAATTTTTACTTGGCTCTTCTGCAACTAAAACGTAAGATTCTTAAGGGCAGGGATCATTTATTGTACTTCTTTGAACCTCTCACGGTGTCTTATCTGATATACATATTCAAAAACACAAGTTTATAAATTAGGCACCTATACCATGAAAATCAAAGGATGGTAAAAATGGTTTACTTAAAATCTTTCTCATTAGATATAATCTCCACATCGATGAGATAGATCCCAGATTTTTGTAGCATTTTTTATAAACTTTAAGATGCCATGCAAATGTTTTCTATTAAATTTCAGATCTATTTTCTGCTTCTGATCATAATTAGAATTTAGCTTTCATTTTTTCTAGCTCTTGGGTTCAATTTGGCATTAGAATCATCATGGGGTCATGAGGATTATAGATTTAGAACTTGAATCTCTTCTACTTTCTTCACTGTATAGAAAATTGTACTGAAGTCCAGAGAGGTTATTTGATAGACTCAATATCATACAAGACGCAGAGGCAGAATTTGAGCACAAAATTTTTAACTCCAAATTAAATGGGTTTGGTTTTGGTTTTGTTTGTGTTTTGGACACAAAGATAGATGAAAAAGGAAGTATCAGAGGTAAATTATAAGCAGGAAATGGATATATATCAATGTCATCTAAAGGACCCAAATTCCAGTAGAGGGTGATTGTCCCCTATCTAGTCAGGAGCATTTGCACCACCCTGACTGACACAATAGGAACTTCAAGTATATTGACCATATGCAGCCAAACTACAAAAAATATGATTGGACCTACATCTAGAGTGTTGGCTCAGATAACATGTGGAAGAAATAAAGGTGCTGGAAATAAAATCCAGAATTTCTGAACTCCATACTTAAATCCAAACTCCACAATATATTCTAGACCCTGAACTCAGCTCTGAGAGGTCATTTAATATTATGTTCCTTCTTTCCACTAAGAATGGGACTGGACATGACATGAGTGACTCCTCTTCTTCCAAATGGCCTAAGACTCACTAACTTCAACCTCTTCCTTTCCAGTAAAGATGAAAACTGACTAGGACAGATCTGACTGATGAAGAATCAGAATCACTCAACCCCAGGATCCCAATACTGTGTAATATTCCCCATGTACACACTTGATGGCACCATAAGTAAGGAGAGGAGAAAGTAAGTAACCTCATGAAGCCCCTTGGAATAGGAACCATCCCTCTCTTGAGTATCAGACCACATCACCAGTCCTAATCAGGGATCTTTCTCAGGGTCTTTCCCCAATCTCAATATTCATACACACAAAGGTCTCCTTCTAAAAAAGATGTTTAAGATATATAGACATACTCACCAGGCTGGCCTGCTGCCCTGGCACAAGATAGAACTGTGGCAGTGTGCATGTGGAAAGGAGAGAAGGCTGGAGAAGGAGTTATAGGAACAGAACAGTCTGAACTCATCTCCCCCTGGTACTATAATTTTCATTTCACCCTTCAGAAAAATGACACTGAGAGGGAGGGAGATATCTTGGACATCTCTAAAGAAAGCACAAGCTTGTCCCATGTGAAAATCACTATCAGTAGTGACTTGTAATCAATTACAATTACCAAAGGAATAAGGAAAAACAGATAGAAGAGGAAACTTTCTGCACCTGCCCTGACAGTAATTCAGTCACTTTAAATCCCAAGATTCAGCACATCTAAAGTACTGTGGGGCCCATTGCTTCCTGGTCCTCAGAAATCAGGATTTGGGAGCCTATGTCTCATGTAGGGAGTATATTGAATGGGCCTTAACCTGTGCTTTCTTGATATAATAAGGTTGCTGATCATATGTAGAGCATATATTCAGCCCAGCCAAGTCTTACGTGAACTGATGCAAAGGAAAGTGAGCAAAACCAGGGGAACATTATACACAGAAACAGTAATATTGTAAGGATTATCAAAGGTGAAAAACTTAGCTACTCTGATGAAAATAATGATCCAAGGTAATTCCAAAGGACCCATGATGAAAAATGTTATCCACCTCCAGAGAGAGAACTAATGAATTCTGAGTGCAGATTGTAGCATACTTTCCTTTGTTTATTTTGTATACTTGTATGTATGCTTTATTTTTTCAAGAGGCAGTCAAGGGGCAAGTGGAAGGGATAGAATGTAGAACTCAATTTTTTAAATGAATGATAAAAAATTGCATCTTGTTGGAAATCATTTCATAAAATAAATAAGAATAGTTTTAAAAAGAAAAAATTCAATTCATCCCAGCCTCCAAGTGCCAAGGCAATTATCTTCTTCAGGCATTCAGATTCTGAAACTATAAAAGCCAAGCCCTCATCGTCTTAACTCAGGCATCATAGCACTCTAAAATAGATTGAACCCATTCACCCAGTCATCAACCATCCTCTGGTGGAAATATTTACAATTCTCTTTCCCTTAATGTCCATGCTTCAGAGTAACTTGTTTTGAAAGGGAAAAAATTCCTAATTCTCTCTGTATTCTCATCCCTATCCAACTTAGTCCTAATATCTCTGCAATGTACATAATTTTATATCTTCTCATCCCAATGTATCCATGGGAATCCTCCTCTGGTTGTTAAGAATTTCCCCTTGGTATTAGATCCCTTCACCCTCTTCTGTGATCTTGGGATGTCAGAAACCTACCTCTCTCCAGAAGATGTTGCATCCCTGGAAGGTCTCTCTGGGTTTGTGAACTCTTTCTCTTGTCGTCCTAAAGCATTGATCAAGGAAGAAGAGTAGGCATACTCCTCTGTCTGCCTTCTCTTCTATATCTCATCCACCTTTTTCACCTTTAACCAGAAGCTTTTATTCTTGTAATTTAAATTGTATTGGTTCTATATGAACAGAATTGAAGGAAGGAATCAACAATGAGGAGAAGAGGTCAGGCAGCTGGAGCGATGCATATATAAGGGATGAATGGTGTCCCATACCTACTGGTCTATGGCAAATGGAACCTAGGGCCATAGCTCCCTTTTTCCCTTCACCAACACCCCCACCCAGTACCCTGTGTGCATGGCTGGTCCTTTAAGGGTCCAAGATGTTATTTGACTTTACCTCTTGAACTTTAACGTGCTTACTGTCTCAGGAACATGAGTCAGAAATTATATCTGAGCTCCTAAGGGTGTATAGGGAAATGGCTTCCTGAGTTCCTGACTCAACAATAGAGAATTTTGTGGTGACCATGAAGGCCAACTTTAGTAGTATCTTATAATATTTTAACATAGGAAGTTGTGTTCTTTTAATTTCTTGTTACTAGTCAATATGCTTAATTGCATTTTATGTCCAAGAGGGCCTTCTTTGATTCTACTTTCTGATTATGAATAATGACTGTCCCTACCTTCAAGATTCCCTCCCTCTCTTAATCACCTAGCCTAATTTCAACATTCAACTCTAATCTTCAGGTCAGTCTCCTTCTTTGTCAAGGAAGTCAGTATCCAGCTTATATCCTTCCTCTATACCCCAACTCTTGCTCTCACAGTTGGAGACCTCAATATTTATACCAATACTACCTAAAATATCCCATCTCAAAGACCTTCTAAATCCTAGTAACCACCATTTAAATTCTTCTTCAATCATACATAGGAATGGTTATACTCTTAATCTGTTCATCACTCACAAATGCTTCAATAATATGCTTTAGAATAATATGTTTTGTTTTACTAGTGCAACCAAATGCTTTCATTTACCTTTGTCTCCTTTGCTCATTGTTCATTTCATGAAAAAATACAATCCTGTGTCATCTCTACCATCAGTCTTGTTATAAACTGCTGGAGGTGGGGGCATGGATTAACAAGTCACACAAACTGTGCTCTCATTGCGTCATGTAAATCCTTTGATTCTTAACTGATTAATTTTTTTTATATTGCCTATTTTGTACTTTCTCTTCTCAAATGACCAGCACCACTTCCTTCCTCCATCCCTCTCAGTCTCCTAAAATTTTGAAGATCCAAAATTGTCCCAATATATCTTCCCCAATCTTCTGTTCTGTTATGGTTTTTATTGTGGGGACTAAGAACTTTTTTTAATTTACACTTTCAATGCTATACCAATCAAATTACCAAGAGGATACTGTAAAAACTTGATTAAAAAATAACAAAAAGATCTAGAATATCAAGAGAAATGATGAAAAGAAGGATGAAGGACAAGCAATTCCAGATAAACCATGTTATATAACAGTAGTCATCAAAACCGTCTATTATTGATTAAATAATAGGGAGATAGAGTGGTGGAACAGACATGGGGAATTTAGAAACAATAGAACACAATAACCCAATGTTTGATAAAGTGGAAAACATAAATGACATATGGGAAAACTCCCTACTTGACAAAAATTGCTTATAAATCTAGAAGGCAATCTGTCAGAAATTAGGCTCTTTCTAAGAGTTTACACCCTGCTCCACAATATGTTCTAAATGAATGCATAACCTTAATGTTACAGATAATACTATTTTTAAAAATTAGCAGAGGAACAGACCATATACCTCTTACAATTATGGGTGAGAGACGTATTCTTTTTAAATTTATTTTTGGTTTTCAACATTCATTTCCACAAGATTTTGAGTTACAAATTTTCTCCCTGTCCTTCCTCTACCGTCTGCCCCAATATAGAAAGCCTACTGAACACCCCTTCCCTCAATCTGCTTTCACTTATATCTCTCCCATCCCTCCCCTCTAACTTTCTAGTAGGGCAAGATGGATTTCTCTTCCCCAGTACCTGTATATCTTGTTTCCCAGTTGCATATAAAAAACAAATTTTTAACATTTGTTTTTAAAACATTTATTTCCAGATTCTTTCTCTTCTTCCCTCCTCACCCACACCACTGGGGAAATAATCAATTCAACATAGGTTTTGTGTAGTTACACAAAATGTTTCCATAATAGTTATCCCTTTTCAAAATGTGTGCTTCTAACTACCCTCTACCCCAATCTGCCCTCCCTTCTATCACCCATCCTCTTATACCCTTCCCCCCTATTTTCCTGTAGGGTAAGATACCCAAATGAGTGTGTATGTTATTCCCTCCTTAAGCCAAATTCAATGAGAGTAAGGTTGACCCATTCCCTTTCACCTTCCTGCTCTTCCCCTCCATTGTAACAGTTTTATTTTGCCTCTGTTATATGAAATAATTTACCCTGTTCTGTTCTCTCTCTCTTCTCATCATATTCCTCTCTCACCTCTTAATTTTTATTTTTTAGATATTATCCCTTTCTACTGAACGGATCCTGTGCCCTCTGTCTTTGTATACATGTACACACATATACACAAACTCACATACATATTTATACATACATATACCCTCCTATATATATATATATATATATGTATATATACATATATATTCCCTTTAACTACCCTCATACTGAGAAAAGGATAATGAATTACAATTACCATTTTTTCATGTAGGAATGTAAATAGTTCAACTTTAATATGTTCCTAATGATTTCTTTTTCCTATTTTACCTTCTCATTCTTCTCTTGCTTCTTGTATTTGAAAGTCAAATTTTCTGTTCAGCTCTGGTTTTTTCATTAAGAATACTTGAAAGTCTTCTCTTTTATTGAATGACCATATTTTCCTCTGAAACATTATACTCGGTTTTGTTGGATAGGTGATTCTTGATTTTAATCCTAGCTCCTTTGACCTCCAGAATATCATATTCCAAGCCCTTTGATCCCTTAATGTAGAAGCTGCTATATCTTGTGTTATCTTGATTGTGTTTCCACAATATTCAAATTGTTTCTTCCTGGCAGCTTGTAATATTTTCTCCTTGACCTGAGAACTCTGGAATTTGGCTATGATATTCCGAGGAGCTTTCTTGTTTTAATGTAATAAATTTTATTTGTTTTCTTGTTTACATCACTCATTTTCATGAGATTTTTGAGTTACATATTTTCTCCCGGTCTTTCCCTACACCACCCCCAAAACAGCGATCCCACTGTGGAGCCCCTCCCCTGGTCTGCTCTCTAACTTTCTGGTAGAGCAGGGAGGGTCTCCCTATCCCAGTCATTGTATATCTTGATT
This sequence comes from Pseudocheirus occidentalis, assembly GCA_028646575.1. Classification (NCBI taxonomy): domain Eukaryota; kingdom Metazoa; phylum Chordata; class Mammalia; order Diprotodontia; family Pseudocheiridae; genus Pseudocheirus; species Pseudocheirus occidentalis. Next base: position 257 of record JAQQSW010018686.1, on the reverse strand, counting down.
CTTAGTTGCAGGTATTGCAGAGCTTTAAATTCTAGATTCTTTTGGTTCCTCCCTCGTCAGCCACCCCCACTGGAAGGACAACCAATTCAATACAGGCTGTGTACGTGTGATGATACAGGACTTCTTCATTGTGGACATATTGTGACAGTGATCATATGTCCCTCATTCCTATCCCTCCCCCCCTTGTTCTGTTTTCTACCCTCCCTGTCCCTTTATTGAAGTGTGAGTATCCAGCATCCCTCCCCCAGACCCTGTCC
>JAQQSW010018685.1:0-11195 GCA_028646575.1 Pseudocheirus occidentalis | reverse complement strand
TCTGAGGTGGGAGAGGACTAGAATGAGAGGAGACAGGGAGAAATAAAATGGGGTTAATCGTCCCATATAGAAGAGGCAAGGGATAACTGTTACAACTTTACTTTCATTTACTCTCATTGAATTTGGCTTAGGGAAGGAATGTCATAAACCCTAAACTGGGTATCCTGTCACACAGGAGAGTAGGGCAGATGGGAATGAGAGGCAGGATGATGGAGGGGAGGGCAGGATTGATGGAAGGGTTGCTGGAAACACACACTTCAGTAAAGGGACAGGGACAGGGTGGAAAAAGGAGGGGAACAAGATAGGAAAGAGGGACATATAATCAGCCTCTCACAATATGTCTACTGTGGAGACGTTCTGCATAATTACACATGTACAGCCAGTATTGAATTGCCTGTCTTTCCAGTGGGGGCAGGTGATGAGGGAGGAACCAAAAGAATCTAGAATTTAAAGTTCTACAATCAAATATTAAAATATATATTCATTATTATTATTAACTACATACAAATGGGAATTAAGATATACAGGCACTGGGTAGGGAGACCCTACCTGCCCTACCAGAAAGTTAGGGGGCATTGGAGGAGGACATGAAAGAGAGCAGATTGGGGGAGCAGTTTTACAGTGGGATCACTGTTTTGGGGTTGGGGGTAGGGGAAAGACGGGGAGAAAATTTGTAACTCAAAATCTGGTGGAAATGAATGATGTAAACAAGAAAATAAATAAAATAATTTCTTTTAAAAAAAGAAGTCCACATTGAAATAGAAAACCCTTCTCTTCTGGTTTGCCTTTTAGCATCAAAGAAATGTATTTGTAAGTGAATAAAATGACATTAAACGATAATGTGAACTACATATAAAAGAAGTAAATTTCTAAGATAGGCATGATTCATCTGTATATTTCATTCCTAGGCTTTCTGAGCCCAGTGTTTCTTTGGAAATGAATCATCCATTTCAGTAAAGAGGTCTTCAGATTCTTGCACGAAAAAAATATTTACAAACCAGAAAAGTTAACAGGCAAAATTTTAGTAACTGTGCAAAAATTTATTAACTGCATAGCTTTACTCTAACAAACAGAGAAAATGGGAAATTTTGTCAATTATGACTAAAATTCTATTCTCACCTTGTCCACTCTCTTTATTCATTTATCCATGGCCACCTTCTCTGCAATAGTAGCAGTGTTGTTTAATGTAAATGAACAGATGTTGTGTTTGGCATCGGATACACTGGAGCCTGAGTTCTAGCTTTGATACTTAGCTATTTGAACAGGCAAAGCATTTAACCCTTGTGATCCTTAGTTTCCTTACCTGTAGAATGTGAATGATAATATTGGCACTGCCCAGATCACTAACAAAGACCAAAACCTATATAAAAATGAATTACTATTGTATAGACGTCCTTTATATTTATCATGGAGACAAAATACTTCAACCAGATCTAGCCTCCTGAGGAGCCTGATTAGTTTGCCTCCTGTTAGCTTAGGGTATAATTCCTGAACTGCTGACTTCTCTCTGATCCAAACCACCTCTATGCCCTTCCAGGGTCAAATAGATCATATTTAATCCCACCTCTTCCACAATACGCTTTTGAATACTCAAGGAAAGTTACCACTGAGAAATGCAGTATTTTAGAGAAGAAAGAGCACAGAGAACAGGAGCTGGAGTTATAGGACTTGGGAAGATAGTTCCACATTGCTTGCTAGGATGGTTGGACTAAGCTCTGACAACAGTGAGTTGGTATGCCCCTCAATCAAAGCACATGAGCAGGCCGCTCTTAAAGAAAGAAATCTAAACTATCAGCTACTATATGGGGAAAAAATGTTTCACGTCACTAATAATAAGAGAAATGCAAATTAAGACAACTCTGAAGCTCCACCTTAAAGTCATAACATTGACAAAGATGACCTAAAAGGAAAATGACAGGGCATGGAATGAAAGCACTACATTATTATTATTTCAAAATGTTTTTTGTTGGACAGATACATCCAAGGGCAAAAGAAAACTGTCAGTTTGGATTGATCTCTCCCCCCCTCTCACTGACTGAAACACACTCTCTCTTGCTCTCTTTCTCTCTCTCTTTTTCATCTCAATCTCTGTCTCTTTCAGAACAAAGCTTTAAATAATAATAGTAATAATAAATTAATTTAAAAAATTCTGGCAGACGTGTGCTTACAACACAGAATGAAGTATTAATATTTCTTTCTTCAGCATCATGAAATTCACATATTATTGGAAGGACAGGACCACACTGATATTAACATACTCGTGATAAAGGAAATCAAAAGAAAAAAAAGGAAGCTGCAGATAAATGTCTGACAGTTTCTCCTTGGAGAGGGAAACAAAGGAATGATCTGAGTTGGATTCATGATGAGCCCAAATGCAATTAGAAATAGCGTGTCATAGGATACTTGATCATCTTGTCTTGTAATGTGCATAATGAGCATAAGCAAAAAAAAAAACCGCCATAGAAATAATTGAACTTATGTGCAAGCATCTGTAGCAGAGGATGAAAGAAAGAATTTTTACAAAGATTATGAAAAGATACTCCCAAACCTAGTCAGTCTATATTTTCATAATAAGTGACTTCAATGTGAAAGAGAAAGGGGAGCATAGTGAAAAATATGTTGGAAAATATGATTGATGTTAAAGAAACAAGGGTGTCTATTAAGTAGGGCAGTTGAAAGTAAGTCTACAGAAAGCTTGGAATAAAAACCAAATAAACCAAATCATCTCAAGAAAATTGAGACATAAACGTAGGAAGACTACAAGGAGTTGAAAAAGATATTTCCATATTTATCTATTTTCATCAGTGACAGTGAAGCCACCACACTGGGGCTCTATTACTTCAGTCTTTGATATGCTACTGCATATAGAGAAGAAGAAATGGTGGTTATGTACAGGAAGTTATGAAGATGGCTAGACAAGATAAAACACACATAAATGAAATCCATGCTACAACTGGTATAATGTGGAAAGCATTTCGGGATCATTTTATAAGATCTATCAGAAAGGGATGTGTGTGTGTGTGTGTGTGTATGTGTGTGTGCATGTGTACTCAAAAAGGCAAAAAAAGATAATTAATTTCTAAACCACATGCTGACTTTGTAATCTATGGGAAATCCAAATCTATAGATACATATCCTTGATGAATATAGAATGAAAACACAGAAAACAAGGAGTCATTTGCTACCTAAAAGTATTTAGGCACTATCATGGAGGGTATCTTACATAAATAACACCATAAGAAATATCATCCAGGAAATTTATTACCCAAAAAAGAAGTGAGTCAGTCAATTGACAAGCCATGTCTTTTTCATACCTAAAAAATATTAAAAGACCCAGAGTAAGTCTTATAGCATACTGGACAAATACCCTGTGGAAGATCTATATGAGAATATGGACAAGCATTAGACAGGACAAAAAGATACTGCCAATGGTGGGAGTATGCATATCAGCGAAATCACAGATACAATGAAGATGTTCTTCTTGCCCCAGACATAACTTTAAAAAAGCAGACTTGTTGCTCTTAGGTGGTTGCCAGATGGGTTATTTTGCATCATCTGCGGCCATCTCCAGTCATCCTGATTCATGTCTTGTGACTGGACCCAGATGTCTCCAGAAGAGAGAGTGAGGCTGGTGACTTTGCACAGCACTCCCTCACTTAAGTCCAATTTGCTTGCAAGTCATGATGTCGCCTTCCCTTATGTCATAGTCTTCTTTGAGAGCAAAGACAAACAATGAAAACAATTTTGCAGATGAACATTGTGATTATTCCTATGGAACCATGCTCATCTTTGATACTTATTTTTAGTCAACTGCCATTACTTAGGAATGTCTTTTAAAGTGATCTACTCATTAATCTTCCACTTCTACAACTTTTCTATTTCAAGCATCTAGGTGTCCCAATGGATAGAGCCCTGGGCCCAGGGTCTAGAAGGCCTGAGATCAACTGAGCCTCATACACTTACTAGTTGTGTGACCCTGGGTAAGTCAGTACCTCTGTTTTATCTTAGTTTCTCCAACTCTACAATGGGGATAATAATAGCACCTACTTCCCAGGGCTGTTGTGAAAATCAAATGACATGATAATTATAAAACACTTAATACAATGTTTAGCATGTACTAAATATGAATAAGTATTAGCCTTAATCCATCAGGCTGAGTGGTCTTCAGTATACTCCTGCCCATATATTTCTTCTTTGTTATCATTCTTTGTAAGAACACCCCAGATATATCCTGCTATGTATTTTTTAGGTTCACAACAGATCAGATAGCTACTCTCTTCTTGTTATATAATGCCCTTTGGCTATCATTTTTAGTTAGCCTGATTCTTTGAAAAAAGGATCTATTTTCCCTTAGCATGTTCCAGTCATATTATCCTACCGAGTCTCAGTAATTGTTCTGAAGTGATATGTGCCTTCATACATTAAAATCTCCCGTTCACAATATCCATACTCTGGAAATTGTTTTTTCTGAACGCATAAGTATCTCTCCTCATCCTTCATCACATCATTGTTTCCTTTGAATTATGGAATTGTTGTAATTCAGTCATGGCCAACTCTTCATGACCCCATAGACCATAGCACACCAAGCCCTTCTGTTCTCCATTATCTCCCAAAGTCTGTCCAAGTTTACTGTCCATGGGGGTTTCTTGGCAAAGATACTAGAGCAGTTTGCCAACTCCTTCTCCAGCAGATCACTCTTTGTCAGACCTCCTTTATAAGACCTATCTGTCTTGAGTGACCCTGCATGGCATAGATCATAGTTCCATTGAGTTACTCAAACCCCTCTGTCAAAAGGCAATGATCCAGGAGGGATCCAGTAAAATAGTACTGCCCAAATTATATGAATTATGGAATACTCAAATACAATTTTTTCCATGCCAAACCTGCTGCTCTATGCTTCAGAGTTTAGAAACTACCAGTCCATAAACAACCATAGATAAATAGGAGATATAATATATAGATTCATGTGTGGGGGGTGTATATGTGTGTATGTATGCATACACATATGTGCAGGGGAGAGGGAGAGACAGAGACAGAAACAAAGACAGAGACAGAAACAGAGACAGAGACAGAGACAGAGATAGAGATGCAGATAATGAGTAATCTACTGAACCACTCGGTGTGTGCCAGACACTATGCTAAGTTCTGAGGATACACAGAAAGGCAAACAAAACAGTCTCGGTCCTCAATGAGCTTACATAGTAACGGAGAAGACAACACATAAAGGGGTGCTAGAAATTGGGGTGGCAGAAGGGAGGAAGGGGCATCCTAATGGAGACTTGATGTGTACAGTATGGGAAGTAGCTGGATGGTCTGGTTCCTGGCTAGTTAAGACAAAAAAAAAAAGCTCAGCTATCTCCCACCAAGAACCAAAGGTCCTCAATTCCTAAAATGTCTAGAAACTTAAAAAACAAAAAAAAAATTCTGATTCCCCTTTCTTTTTCCTGTGTCATGGTCCTCCTATATCCATTTCCCTCCTTCTCTCTGGCTTCCATTCTTCCACTTTGAGTCACTAAGCTAATACAATGAGAAGTGATCCATGAGAAATAATTAATTTATGTTTACATGTTCACAATGTGAGTTGGGTAACACTTGACAAAACAAAATCCTAACTCAGTACCACCAGGCCCTAATTTTGCTTGCCAGGTGAGGAGGCTGACCCAATACAGTCTTCTGCCTTTTGTCTGGGTTTCCAGAGGGCTTCCCCTAACTTCAAACCATTTCTCCAGTTTTTACTTAAGTGTGAAGGGTCACAAGATTGCCAAGAGCTGCTTGCATCAACCATGAGGCAGGACCCTCCCTCCCCCCTCCCGCTTCTTGAGGGCACCCAGGTTGTAATACTGACAAATTCTGTGGTTTGCTTTAAGTAACATAACTTCCTTCCTCTTCCTGAATAGATTACTGAATGCATTGTTAATGACTACCTTTTGCATGTTGTCTGTCATGTTGTACACTTCCTGAGGCCTCATAGGGGATGAGATTACACCTACCAGGGATGAACATAAAACTTCCAATCAGTCACCTGCTTTTCTCTGAAGATCTCTCTCCATCATGTGGATACTTGGACCTATTCCTTAATGGGCAAACATACACTCTGATTCTCCAATATCAATGAAGCAGAATCTTCAATTTCCAACCAATAAACCTATATCCAACCCCAGTTGTCTACACATTCTCCCCTCTTCATCCACCTCCCCTCTCCTTTTTTTCCTTACTCCAGTCAGTCAATTAGTCAACAAGCATTTGCTAAGTATCCATTATGTGTTGGGCAGTGTGCTAAGTGCTAGAGATACAAAGAAAGACAAAAATATAGTCCCTGTCCTCAAGAAACTTAAAGTCTAATGGGGAAGTGAATATACAAACAACTCTGTACACATAAAATAAATACAGTGTAAAGGGGAAGTAATCTCTGAAGATTCTTCTTTCAGTAGAATGTTAAATTCAGAAACCAATATGTAAGTGTAGGAAAGAGTGAGGGAAAAGGAAGCAGAGGCTCTTATTGTACACAGCTGCAGCAATTGAGGGACTTTTTTTTTAAGGATAGAGATCCAGGCCTATTTGTAAGTAGTTGAGAAGAAGCTAGTGGTTAGAGAGAGACTGAAGATAAGTGAGGGAAAGAGGATACTAGTGCGAGCAGTCTGCTGGAGATGAGAGAAGATGGATGCACATGGAAGGATTCACATTGGCAAGGAGAAGAGCCACTTATTTACATGAAAAAGAGCTGAAAGAAGAGATGGTGGGAGAGTATTTGTTGATGTTAGAAGAGGCAGAGGGAAAAGGGAGTTCTTCACAAATCAGAGCAAGAGACATCAATGTAGAGGACAGTGCAGAGTTGAACTTGACCGCGGAGTTGAAATGAGAAGGAGAGTATGGGGATTACAGGAATGACAACTTGCAGAAGATTTTAGAGACAGAGGGCCTCGAGATTATTATGGTAGGGGTGAAAACCAGGGTTAGTGGCCATAAGGCATAAGGAAAAGGGGAGTGACAAAAGATTGTAATTAAATAAAGAAATTTCAGAGTTCATTATACAAGAGGTAGAACACCTGTGAGTGACGGTGTAGCTCAAGGGTATGGTCATCTCTGTGTATAGCTGAGATGAAGTGAGGAAGTAGGTATTGGGAAATGAGTAGATTGGGAAATCAGGGTGGAAAGTATAAATATGGGCGCTGATGTTGCCTTGTGTGAGGGTGGAGTTGGCATAGACAAACAGACTGTGAGTCTTTCAATGACCAAAGAAGGAAAGTGACTAGAGGGATGGTATATAATAGTTATTAGGATCTCGATTCTGAGATAAATTTGGATTAAAAGAGCTTCAAAAGAGGAGAGAGAACTTGAGTGAGGAGGGAGAATCTGGAAATGGCAATGGGAAACAAGAAGCATTCTGATTCCCTCATCACAACCAGTGAGTTGGGGGACATGAATGAAAGTATAACAGGTACTGGAAAGCGTGGCCAAGGTTCATTAGTAAGAAGTCAGGTCTCAGTGAGAGCCAGAAGATGAAAGGAGTGGAAGAGGGAAAAGTTTCAAAGAGAAGCAAGATTACTAACTATGAAGTACATGTTTCTTAGAACACAGCAGAAAGGGTGGGTAGATTTGGAGGGAGAAATTTGGGATAGGGTAGAGTGAAATGGAAGGAAGTAGACAACAAGGTTTATACCCAAACAGTGGGATGAGAACAGAAGGATAAGGTGGAGTATGCTAACTGGTGAGGAATGAGTCTGGCCAGAGTGCCATTTGGTGGCACAGAAAGAAGGTAATGCATAGGTGGCTGCCTTTGGAGCCAGGGAGACTTGAATTTAAATTTTACCTCTGAAACAACAATCAAATAACATTGCTTAAATGTCTGCTTTGTGTCATGTTATAGTTGTCGTTTTCTAGTTGTGTCAATTCTCCATGAACCCATGTGGGGTTTTCTTGGCAGAGATACTGGAGGGGTTTGCCATTTCCTTCTACAGCTCACTTTACAGATGAGGAAACAGACAAACAGGGTTAAGTGAATCGCCCAGGGTCACCCAGCAAATACTAGATGAATGAATGAGACACAGAGCTTTAGACTTAGAACAAAAAAGAGCGTTAATTACATAGCAGGTATCCTAAAAGGCATAGCAGGCCGGGAAGCAGATCTGGGTTAAGGCTACTCTTGGATCAGGCATACTCTAACTTGCCAACTTCTACCTTCTGTATAGACTCTCCTAGGTGATACCTTTGTCTGCTCCTTTCTCCTATGAGGTTCCACCCCCCGCCCCACCCAGCTCCTCACTGGACTTAACATCTCCACCTGCTACAAGGTTGGATCTTGAATGAGGCCCTTGAACAGTACCTTGCACATGGTAGGTAAGTTGTAAATACATATTGGCTAGCAGGAGACTGTTAATGTTGTTCAGTCATTTCAGTCATGTTGAACTCTGTGATTCCATTTGGGGTTTTCTTGGCAAAGATACTGGAGTATGCAGTGACTTGACCAGTCTAGTTTGATTCAGAAGCAGTGATGGAACCCAGGTCTTTGAGACTCTAAGACTGGCACTTTCATTATCCCACAACTGCCTCTTATCGTCATGTCTGCTTTTTACATTTTTCCCTATTTATTCCTTTGCTGATAACTCTTACTTTCCATAGCTATCGATTATCCTACTTTTATCATAATCTTCCCCATCTATCCAAAGTCAAAGATACTGGAGTGATTTACTTTTTCCTTTTCCAGCTCATTTTACAGATGAGAAAGCTGAGGCAAATAGGGTTAAGTGACTTGCCCAGTCACATAGCTAATAAGTGCCAGAGACCTGATTTGAACTCAGGCCCTGACTCCAGAGCTCCCACTCTACACACTGTGCCATATATCTGGGAGATTGTACCATACATTAAACAGACTTAAACATACATCAACAAAATTCATATGGAAGTCAAACTTCTGGTAATCTCATTCATCTCAGAACACAGGTAAGTAGAATGAAGCATATGAAAGAGGCCTCTAAGCAACCAAAATAGATGTTTTCACAAAACACAAAAGCCCATATACCTGACTCTTGGAAAAGTCTTTCAAACCTATTTAGTTCTACTATATATGCAATTTTTATTTAGTTATCAAGATTCTCAGGCTATAATTAGAAAATTAGATTAGAAAAAGTCAATTTGGGTACATAGATGGGGAAGATTATGATAAAAGTAGGATAATCGATAGCTATGAAAAGTAAGAGTTATTACCAAAGGAATAAATAGGGGAGAAATTTAAAAAGCAGACATGAGGATAAGAGGTGGTGTGGGATAGTGGAAGTGCCAGTCTTAGAGTCTCAAAGACCTGGGTTCCATCACTGCCTCTGAATCAAACTAGGCTGGTCAAATCACACTTCTCAATACCCTAAATGACTCTCTAAAAGCTTAAGTCAGAGGAGAGTTGTTAAAGGGAGATTTCATGCTGGAAATTCTCCACTACAATGAAATTTAAAATCCAGGTAAAAAAAAGAGGGGAAAACCCCCCTAAAACAAACAAAAGTAGCAATCAGGGGCCATTTAGCAGGAGGACAAAGAGCTAGAGGTTACTCAGTTATCACTTCCATGTATTCTAGAACTGTATTTTTTAAAAATCATATTACAGAGAGGATTTGGGGAAGATGGCAGAGTAGGTCAGAAAATTCCAAGCTCTGAAGATCTTGCCCCACAAGAGTTATATAGCACCTTAGGGAGAACAAAATGTGGGTGGACATAAACAAGGATGGGGGCATAACCAAGGTCCTCCTGGGACAATTCTGAGAAGATCAGAAAGAAAAATGCCAGGTGGAGGTTTGGTTCCTGTGAAGAGTAAACACCTTCAGACTAGGTTCCATTGTAACAGCAAGCGGCTAGCCTCAAACAACAAGGAATCAGCATATGCCTGGTGAGTGCAGAAGCAGTGGGGTAGAAAGCCCCCCCAGCTGTGGGTACTTAACAGGAGGCTGGAGATTTGGCTTTGGTTTCAGGTTAGATGGAAGAACTGAAGAGCTGGGGCAAGGGGCACCATTTCCCATACCCAGTGCTAGAGGTGACTACAAATAATTAGGATATTATTACAAAGATGCACAGGCAAAGGAAAAAGAATCCAACTATTGAAACCAGTAGTGGGAATAGAGATGACCGGGCTTCATCTTCAGAGAAGGAAATGGAAGTAAAGAAACCTCCAAAGACTAACATCAAATGGTCACCTGCACAAAAAAGAATTTATAGAAGGCCTTAAAAAAGACTTTAAAAATCAAGAGATGGATGAAAAACTAAGAAAGACAGTAAGAATAATCCAAGAAAAACAGGAAGGTTATGAAAGGAAAGTCAACCAATTAGAAAAGGAGATTCAGAATCTCAAGGAAGAAAATGACACCTTGAAAATTAGAATTGGACAAAGTGAAGCCAGTGAAATTATAAGAGATCAGGAAATTATTAGACAAAATATGAATAACAAAAAAATAAAAGAGAAAGTGAAACATCTTGAAAGAAAAACAACAGATTTGGAGAACAGATCAAGAGAAGAAAATATAAAAATAATTGAACAAAAAATTATGATCAAAAAAAGAATCTTGATACAATAATAAAAGAAATAATTAAAGAAAATTGTACTGAAGCATTAGAACAAAGGGGGAATGGAGAAATAGAAAAATCCAGCAATCGCCACTTAAAAGAGATCCTATGAGAAAAATTCATAGGAATATCATAGTCAAATTCTGAAATCCCCAGCTCAAGAAAAAAATTATTAAAAGCATCAAGATTAAATATTATGGTGCCACAATTAGAATTAAACAAGACCTAGCAGCAGAAATATTAAAGGACTGTAGGTCTTAGAACACAACATATTGAAAAGCAAAAGAACTGGGGCTCCAGCCAAAAATATCATACCCTGCAAAGTGAACTATTATCTTAAACAAAGAAAAATGGACATTTAATAAAATTCCAAGTTTTCAAGACTTTGTTAAAAAAAAAAACCTGAACTTATGAGATAATTTGAAATACACGAGCCAACATAAATATAAGGTACATAACAAAGACTGATTATAAAGGATCCATAAGCACAGAATGCTTACTTTTTATGTATGTGAAATGAAAAATTTATCTCTAAGATTCTTATTAATAATTAGGTAGTTATAAACAGGGGTATAGAAGGTTGTTATGGGAAGAGTTATGGGAACAGGAGGACAGGGGAGGGATCCTTGGAGGGGGGTAGGCAAGTTATA
>JAQQSW010018684.1:0-11195 GCA_028646575.1 Pseudocheirus occidentalis | reverse complement strand
CATGAGTGGACAATTTTGACTATTGTACATTGTGATTGAATTAAGGATTTTGTGAATGCTTAACTTACCAAATGATTGTTCTTTGTTGAAAATTTTTGACCAGTGTAGTGTAAACTATGTGGACATTTTCTGTGATAAGTTGTCAGTGCTATCTTTTGATTTTCTGTGATAAGTTATAACATTGTGAATGCTCTACTTTAATTTTCTGTGAATGTTTTGCTGTGATTTGTTATGGAATAGAGTGTTCACTATACTGTGTAATCAGAACCTTAAAAGCTGTTCACAGCAGCATTCTTCTGAAAAGCTTCTAGAGCTTGTCTTTACAGGTGCTGACCTGATTGGTGTATGCCTGTGAAATTGGAACAGTCTACCAGTGCCATGTCAGGAAACTGAAAGTCTTCCATTAGAATTGTTTTAGGAAGAGTCTCAAGATCATCTGATCAGATAAGATACCAGACCCTGAGATCCTTTCTCTAAACTGCCAAGCATTCAAACTCTACTGCAAAGAGTTCAGCTCCCATGGGCTGACTATGTTGTTCAAATGCAAAGACTGTTTTATGCAGAATTCACATGAGGGAAATACACGCATGGAGGTCAGAAGAAGTTATACAAGCACCCTCTCAGGTTCTCTCTCTTTTGATTTTTGCTTTTTTCAGGGCAATTCGGGTTAACTTACTTGCCCAAGGTCACACAGCTAGTAAGTGTTAAGTATCTGAGGTCAAATTTGAACTCAGGTCTTCCTGACTTCAGGACTCATGCTCTATTCACTGATGCTCTATTCACTGAGCCATCTAGCTGCCCTCAGGGTCTCTCTTAAGAATTTTGGAATTGATTGTGTGAACACTGATCCAGGATTGCATCAGAGAATGTGCTGTGCTCTATGACCAAACCAGAACTGAAACAGTTCAAGGAAACACAGGCTCCACAAATTTAGAGATTCCACTCCAAATGTTCACACAGACTATTTGTGCCTGTCCTGTCATAGAACATTCTGCAGTCATGTCGGTCTGATCAACCACAGTCAGATACACTGGAACTTTACTGTAGCATAGTGGTATCATTTTGGTCCTCTGAGCAAGAAGTACAACCACCAATCCATGTGGCTCCATCAGCGCTCAGTAGTTGAGATAAACCATAGGGCTTCATCCTTTAAACAGTCTTCAGGGCTTCACAAAGGTGCTTTGGATTGCTACTATCCACATAAATCTGAATTTCATCTGCTTTCTTAATGAGTCAAGAATCCTGCATCTCTCTAACATTCATTTCTGCTTTACTTCTGATTAAATTAAATGTTGCTTTCTTAGAGATGGACTATCCTACTGGTAAATCCCTTTACATGTAGCCACTTCTGAATTTCCCCAGAATTTTAGTCAACCTAGTCTTGATGTTTATGAGTGAGTGTTCTGACCTAGATGAGTAGATGCATGCTATACATCTGATCTCTGAAAGTTTCCCTTTCCTTGTCTGCTCTACTGTTGCCAACTGTGTGTTTGCAAAAAAAAAAAAGTGTTCCCATTCAGAGAAGCATTCTAATCTGTTCACATTATTTCTTCTGGTAGTCATTTTGATTGGGGGCCACCACTTATGTTGAAATATTTAGCTTGGGGAAGATAAGTCTATGGTCATTTCAGCACTCTGTGACACACACTGCCTTCACCATTCTCACATCCTGTCTGTCTCTTCTCTTTAAAATCAAGTAGTCTTTTAAATTCAAGGATACATCCATGAAGTTTTATTATATTTCAGTGAATGGAAGACTGATGCCTGCACCAAAGAGGTGCTGCACCTGCAGGAGAGCATGGAATGAAAAGACATGAGCCAGAAGGGATCTATCAAAGCAGTTTGTTTACATGTCTGAGGGTCATGGTTTATATATACTACGTGCTAGCATAACTTCCTTGTATGCCTTGTGCACATGCCATGTGGGGTCACTTCTCAGTCATCACATCCTGTTCTCTTGCAAGTCATGTGCAGTGATGAGCCAATATCTTGAAAAACATTGTATCCCTCATGGGGAGTGAGGTTTAGGGAAAACCTGGCCCAGACTCTTCCCATGCCTGGACTGTGTCAGTAGTTGGCCCTCTACAGAAGACAGTGTTGATGAGGAGTTCATAAGATGCACAAGGCTTCAGTAGTAAGTCAACATTGCCACTTGTGTTTCCAACTCCGTTTCTCCCAAGTACTCCCTGCCACATCTGGTAGTCTCAACCTACTTTTATTATGTTATAGAAATGCTTGTTTTATTCCATAAAGTAAAACTAAAATAAATAAGACATTAAAAACTATGGGAAATTTCTGACCTACTCTGCCATCCTCTCAGAATGCATTCTCCATAAAACATTTCTTGTTTTATTGCATAAATTAATTTTCAAAAAATTTAAAGCTTGGGAGGGAGCACACAAACCTGTTTTACTCCACTGATGACAGGGAAGGCAGGAGAGCATCATCCATTGAGCAGAACTCATGCAAGTATGTCATGGACGTGGTGCACCATTCTGATGAACTTCTTTAACAGTTTTTACCGTGACCTTCCCCAAGCCCTCATGACTGGTGGTGTCAAAGGCCTTGATCAGATTGAGGAACATTATGTCCATGCTCCAGGCATTTAAACACTATCCTGACCTTTCTGAAGCCACCCTGCTAGTGTGGCAGACTGCTGCCTTCCAGATGAAGGATCAGTCCACTAAGGAAGTCTTTGGTACAAACCTTGCCAGTAATGATTAAGAAAGAGATGCCTTGCTGTGATTGTCCCAGGAAGATCTATTTCCCTTTACCTTTAAAGACATGCACATTGGATGCATTCCTGAACTCCTCAGAGAAAACTTCCTCTTGGAAAACTGCCATCAGCTTTTGTATGAGCAAGGGACCCCCTTCTTTATAATTCTCAGCCAGAATAAAATCAGCATCAGGTGCTTTGTCACATGGGAGGAGACTAATGGCATTCAAAAGTTCTGGGGCCCCTAGGTGACACAGTGAATAGAGCACTGGCCTTGGAGTCAGGAGGACCTGAGTTCAAATCTAACCTCACACACTTAACACAAAAACTAGTCATGTGACCTTGGGCAAGTCACTTAACCCCAATCGTCCTGCATTCCCCCCTCCAAAAAGCAAAAAATAAAAATAAATTTAAAAGCTCTTCTTCCATTGGAAGTTCAGCAAAGAGAAATTAACTTTGTCAGCCTGCCACTCAAAATGCAGAGGAGTCCATGCTGAGTCACAAGAAGAAAAGCTTTATAAGGTGGAGAGTCAGACCCTAGTGCCAAAGCACCCCAGCACAAATTATGGGGGAGCTTAGGAGAGGCAGGGTCGTTTATGCTTGAAAGCCACAAAGGGGAGATTTAAGGAGGAGTTAGGGCAAAGAATGGACAGTCTTACCTAGGAACAGGGTATATGGAAGCAAGACATTATTCAAGGACATTTGATGATCGTCTCTTGAGAACACTATGGAAGTGTGCAGCCCATCTCTCTAGGATCATGTCCTTGTCACAAATCAATGTGGCTTCATCAGCACCAAGCAATGGAGATGCACCATAGGTCTTTGGCCCATAAATAGCCTTTAGGGCATCATAAAAGAGCTTTGGATTGTTACAGAATTTCATCTGCCTTCTCTTGTTGTGCTATAAGAAATAAGAAGCAGGATGATTTCAGAAAATCCTAGACAGATGTATTTGAACTGATGCATAGTGAAGTGAGCAGAACCAGGAGGACATTGTACACAGTAACAGGAATATTGTTTGATCATCAACTGTGAATGACTTAGCTTTTCTCAGCAATGCCATGATCCCAGATGATCCCAAATGACTCACTCATGATGAAGCACACTGTCTCCAAAGGAAGAACTGATAGTGAAATAGCCAGTTTTCACAAAGTGACCACAGAGTCCAATTAAAAGTTTGTAAGGACCTTTAATAGTAATTAATTTATCAGCTGGGCTGTCTCACAAGCCAATTAAAGAAGAGAGCAGTAGCCTTATTCAGAAGTATAGACCCTTTTATAACATTCTCATCCAGGTACAGGGTATCTGTTCTTTGTCTCAAGGGAGTGTAAACACCTTACTGATTGATGAAGAGTTGGATGTGGGAACCAGGAGACTGCAATTACCTCAGTACTGATTAATCAAGAACTAGATATGGGAACCAGGAGAGTCAATAAGGGATTGGGCATAGAAATGTGGACTTAGGCATGCAGCAGAAGAAAAATAAGACGGATTACCTGAGTGCATTCTCCTGCCTAGCACTGATCATTCCTATTGATTCTTATCTTGGGTTTATTCCAAGTTTACTGGGCCTCCTAATTCTTGGTTCAGTTTGGGTTCACAGGACTTACTGCACTTAACTGTTTCCTGGCTAATCTCTTGACTCCCATCTTTAGTTCCTGAGATTTCTACTTAACTATTTCCTGACCACTTTATTCCTTCCTTTGTTTTAGGAAAGAATCCAATCATGGATTCCTGGCCACTTATGGCTGTTCAATGTGTAGCAGCACTATGGGTACGACAGACTGGACCTGCTTCTGCACATAGCCTAAGAAGGAGGGCCTGGCTAATGATATTCATTCTGGGTGATCAATCAAACAGAGATTCGAACCAATTAGACCCTGATACTCAGGCAGCTTCTCTTTCTTTAACATGCTGCCATACCACAAAGGGACAGTTTTTGAGTGGTTTGCATAGAAACAACAGGCTTCTCCCAGAGCCATACAAAGATCTCCTTGCTTAAGGAATAAGAGATCCAGCCCTCACCAATTTTGCAGCACAACCTCACCCAAGGAATCTAGGGAGGTTCCCAGATAGGAAATTTGTTTTTCCAATTCTTTTACACCTTGACCTATCTGTATATTTAAGTTAGCATACCGAGAGCTTCCTGTGACTAGGGCTGTCGTGCCCACAGCAGTGGACCCAGCAATGCCCTGTCCTACCAGGAGGGGAGCAGGGGAATGTGGATAGAGTCTCACCTTGCTTGGGTAGACAAACCAAAATGCTCCCAGCCCCCTTCCCTGGAATAAAAGAAAACTTAGGGTAGGACATAAACCAGAATACACATTTCAGGGGAGGTGGAGTCTGCTAAGACATGGATGGAAATGCAGGAGGTCAGGAATGGTACATGCTATCCAGGCATTTTCAGGGGCTTAGAGGACATGGTGAGATAACTTTGGGTCAGCACACCAGTCAGCATAGGATGAAAGGACACATGCTGCCTGTCCCTACATGTCCCCCAATGGTATTTGGGGGGGGGATGCCAATTACAGGTACTGAAGTTACAACAGTGTTACAAACAAAATTACAAATGCAGTTACAAACAAGATTACAAATACAGACTGAACTTACAACAATGTTACAGAGTTACAATTTCACCCCAACACCTGGGGACCTGATCCAGTTTGGGTCCCAAACTTATCTGTCTGTTGGGGAAAGGACAGTGGCTCAATATTGGATTTTGGAGGCGCAGGGAGGTTTTGCTCCTCATGGGCAAACAAAGCTGATTGCTTGAATGGCCTGAGGAGGTTCCTCCCTGCCCACACTCCCCAGAGCTAGCTTGGTGATGATGCCAAAAACACCCATCAGGCCTGTAGGTGTTAGAAATGCAGTTAGGCCTCTGGGCAGCATCTGTTGCCAGATTTTTCCTCCACACCCTCACCTTGGGGATGGCTAGTGTAGGTTACGTCCCCAAGGGAGGCCATTGGAGATGTTCAGAGAAATTTGGGAACCTGGGCAAGGCTTTTGTTTAACTACCAATTCAAAATTGGGCCTGGGTCTGAGGCTTCTTATTAAATGGGAACCTATGCCCTTTGCCAAAGGCACCCCAGCTCCCCATAATTCCCCCCTTAAACAGATGGGACCCAAAATTATTTGGGGACAAGGGACCAAGGTTTCAGTTCCAGGCGGCTTCACCCTGAGAAAGGATGAAGAGCTGGCCCTGTCTCACAGGGGTCCATCATTCGAGAGGTGGGGAGGGGGTGCTGCAGCCACTGTTCAGAACTTGGTAGACGCCAGATCCAAGGGGTGTTGCACAGGACTTCAGGCAGTGGTTGGTAATCAGCTTGAGTTGGCATCTGCAAGTGTGCCTAGAAGATACAAGTCTGGCACAGAGATTTAAACAAACAAGAGCCAGAAAGGTAGAAGAAAAATGTCCAGAGGTAGAGAGATTATGGGCTAGCATGATCCAGTATTAAGGCTAATTTGCTTTGCTAACATAACTGTATTGCCTTAAACTAGGGAGGTTAATGGCTAAACCACACAAACCAATGGATCTGACACACAGAATTATCTCTTCTTGTTATTTCCTCAGAAATCTCCACTCTGAGTCTCCACTTCACAAATTGAAACTTTCAACTTTATCAACACTTTGCAAATAGAAGTTTCCTATATTTGAGTTCAGTAGTTACACAAATGAATTTACCTATACCAGAGATGCTGACTTCTACTCCAGTTCTCCTAAGAAGACTTGGGAGGATCCATAACTAATTAATCCCAAAACAGAACATATCAATAAGTTGCTTATAGTAAAAGATATTTGCATCACAGAACAGACAGTATAAACAGGTATTATTTCCACAATAGTAGCAAACTTTGAATGAAGTTGACTTTTCCATCAATAAAAAGTATTCCATAATTTACCTTCCTTTAAGACATTTACACTGAGACTCTTTTCCTCACATAGAAAACATTTGTGATCTAGTCTCAGGAATTAATAAAATAACAGCTAAGTTCCTCAATCAGTTGTATCAATACTTAATTATTCTAACATCAATATGAAACATTTAAGGACATTATTCCATACAGACAAATATCTAGTGACAGGCAGATGACAAGGCCAAATACCCATTTACCAAATTCTTTTATATATATATATTTAGTTATTTAGTTTGTGGGATTATGATTCAACTTTTTGTTTGCACCTTTGCTTCACAGACTTCCTTTTCCTTGGTTTAATTATTCCTATATTATTCAGAATTCAGGAATCTAAACCTTTTACTTATACATTCAATTAAATTTTTGCTTAATTCAGGGACACAGTAAGAGCTGTTCAAAAACATCCAGCCTACTTTGGCTAGGTATGCAGGCTGTATTCTTCTTTCATGAGAATCATTAACTTGGACACATCCTGTGGTCGCAGACAACCTGCTTGCTCGTTTCTACAATAAAAAAAAAAAAGGCAGGGGATCAAGGTAGCACAAAGAGAATGCAGAGCAATAAGTTAAAGCTGTAGCAGTTCTTGTGCAGGCCTGGCTCAGATTCTTAGAAAAGCCGTCTGTATCCGATGTCATCTTCTTCAGGTACCCTGGCTCAGATGTTCACTCAAGAGCAGAGGTCTCCACATTGCTGGAGTATTTAGCTAAATCTGAGAGGGGCTCACAGAAACATGACTGAATACCAAAGGTACATAGAAACAGTTCAGTTTCCTAGTCACACAGGGCTCGGCACAAACACTATAGTAGTGTTACATAAATGTTTACAAAATTTCATCAAAGACCCAAACTTTTGATCTCATTGCTAAACATGCTCAAGATTTGTTGTTTCCATACTAGAGAAAGTCTTGAAAGCCAGTCTGATACACCTATATATATATATATATATATATAATTCTTTAGAAGAATCAGTCTGATCCTGTTGCTTTCTTCCAAATTTTAGGATCAAGTTACAAATCTTTCTGCTTTCTGAAAACAAAATTGCAACTGCCTAGAGACAGGAAGGGCTTGGATACATACCATTTGTCCTTGTACCCTCTTATCTGCTTTCCAATTTCCAATTAAACTTATTATCCAGATTATTTAGCCTTCCTTTACATTTGTTAACCACGAAACAAGATTATTCATATCTGTTACTGCCTGCTTGCTCTGATCATAGGAACTTGCCATAGAAGGAAAAGAAAACAGGGGACATATGACATTCCAAATATGACAGGATAAAACATCCTTAGCTCTGTTTAAATTCAGGTAAAGTCTTCAAATATCCAACCATGGAGTATTGGTAGCACCTTATAGCTAGACTCAGGAATAGGTGGGAAACATTCCTTTTCACAGAAACTTTATGGGTAAAGCTGCCTGCATGCCTCTGGGCAGTAGCTGCTTCAGCCATTCTAATTGAGGAAGCCTCTAAACTTACACTTGGTCAGCCCCTGGAAGTTCTAACTCCCCACCAAGTTCAGAGCATCCTGGAAGCAAAAAGCCACCAGTGGCTGGCTAGTAGCAGGCTCACCAAATATCAAGCCTTACTCTTAGATACTCCTGACCTAACCCTTTGGGTGCACTGCATTCAAATGTCCTGGTTCACGATTGTGAGGAGACCTGGGATTGTGTTTATGCCAGTTGAGTTGATTTGAAAGATTCTCCTCTCCTGAACCCGGATGCAGTCTGGTACACAGATGGTTCAAGCTTCATTGAACAAGGGGTCAGGAAAAGTGGATATTCAGTGGTCAGCCTCTACCAAACCACAGAGACCAAATCCCTGCCCCCTGGGACTTCTGCCCAGAAGGCTGAATTGATAGCAGTCACCAGAGTCCTAGAGTTAGGGGAAAATAAACGAGTAAGCATTTTTACAGGGTCAAAATATGCTTTTCATGTTCTACATGCACATGGAGCAATTTGGAAAGAAAGGGGATATCTGACAGCAAAAAATTACCCTATTAAACATGCACAGGAGATTTCACATCTCCTCCAAGCTGTTCAAAAGCCCTCTGAGGTAGCTGTTGCTTTTTGCAAAGGCCACCACAAAGGGGAAACCAATGAGGCTGTGGGAAATCACCTGGCAGACACTGCTGGAAAGAATGCTGCCTGCCAGTTGGCTATACTGGCTCCTTTACTACCACAGCTCCCCAATACTTTCACACCTTCACGTAGCCCTCGGGAACAGGCCCTTGCTAAGGAAAGGGGATACTCTCTTTCCTCCTCTGGGTGGTTTCAAACACCCTCAGGACAACTTCTTATCCCAGAGGAAAGTCAGTGGAAGTTTCTTTTAGGCTTACAACAGGCCACAAACCTGGGGAAGAATGCCCTCTGGTCTCTGCCATTTTTACTGGCAGTAAGTTAGGAGAAACCATCAGAGAAGTATGTTGGGCCTGCCCAACCTGTGCTCAGGTGAATCCTGAAGGGGCAGTCAAATTTCTTCCCCTTTTAAAACCTGTTCAGAGGAGGGGTACCTACCCAGGTGAAGACTGGCAGATAGACTTTACACATATGCCCCCATGTAGGGGCTTCAAATTTCTTTTGGTTTTTGTTGACACCTTTACTAA
Source organism: Pseudocheirus occidentalis (assembly GCA_028646575.1). Lineage (NCBI taxonomy): Eukaryota > Metazoa > Chordata > Mammalia > Diprotodontia > Pseudocheiridae > Pseudocheirus > Pseudocheirus occidentalis. The sequence continues at coordinate 1,965 of JAQQSW010018684.1, read as the reverse complement.
TTGGGTAGAAGCTTCCCCTTGTAGAACTGAAAAGGCTCAGGAGGTATCAAAGTTCCTATGAAAGGAAATTGTACCTTGTTTTGCCTTGCCTGTCTCCTTACAGAGTGACAATGGTCCAGCTTTCATTTCTCAGATAACCCAGGCAGTGGCAAAGACACTTAAAATCACTTACCATCTCCACTCAGCCTGGAATCCAAAATCCTCTGGTAAAGTAGAGAAAATGAATCATACCCTTAAGCGGGTCCTTACTAAGCTATACATAGAAACCCAAGAAGATTGGGTTAAGAATCTTCCCATTGGGCTACTTAGAGTCCAAATCACACCTTAATAAAGTATCAAGCTTAGCCCCTATGAATTCATGTATGGAAGGCCCTTCTTAACCTCTGAAATCCTGGTGGACCCAGAACAGCATTTAATTACCCAGTTTGCAACTCAGTTAGGAGCTGTAAAAGCAGTGTCCTGCTGCAGTCCAACCTGGAGATTGGGTCTACTTAAAGTCATGGAAAACCCAAAAGGGAGACCAGTTAGATGTTAAATGGAAGAGATCCTAAGTAACTAATTAAGGGTCATACGAACCACTCCAAGGGCAGCAAAACTTGAAGGTCTCCCCTGCTGGACTCATAATTGTAGGATTAAACCAGTTGTTTCCCTCCCAGAGACTCCAGAATATACCTACAAACCCTTGGAGGACCTCAAACTACTGTTTAGAAAGACCCCAGCCTCCTCCAGCAAAAAGGATAAAAAGAGGTGAAATTATACCTGCCCTTTTCCTTTTGGCCTTGCCATAGTTATCTTTAATTCACACCAGGGAAATTGTTCTTTTGCTATAATTTTCTTGTGTTGGTTTTGGTCTTTGTTTACTTAACCTCTTTGCCAGGTTTGTCTTCTCCAGGGTTTAAGTCCCACTTTCTCCACCCCACTGGACCTGGCATCAGGCAAGTTCCAGAGTCTGACCCCTTGGATATGAAGTCTGACCCCCTTGAATGGGACCCAGAGAGGCAGGAACAGCTCTACACCCTTTACCAGTAGGAAGTACAGAAGCCAAGAAAAGCCCAGTTTTTCAAAGTTGGTTGTCACACATGTGATGTATCTGTGGCTGTGTATAAATTTTTCCTGGTTCTGCTCCCCTCACTTAGCACCAATTCATATAAGCCTCTTCAGGTAATTATGAAGTCCATCTCCTTCCCATTTCTTATTGCACAATAATATTCCATCACATTCATATACCATAACTTCTTCAGCCATTCCCCAATTGATGGGCATCCCTTAAATTTCCAGTTTTTTGCCACCACAAAGAGAGCTGCAACAAATATTTTTTGACATATGGGACCTTTTCCCAGTTCTATGATCTCTTTGGGATATAACCCCAAAAGTGGTATTACTGGGTCAAAGGGTAGTACATATAAAGTTTTAAGTTAATGATATAGGGTACAGAGACTCCATGGGTCAGGGAACTATAATAATGTTGAGGTTTAAGGTTTAGGGGTGTGCAAAATACCAACACACCTGATCCTGGCAAATGAATTGGACTCAAGTCTCCTCTCAGCCAAAGAAAAGTAAAGTTTATGAAAGGTTCATCCTAATGGGTAGACTCTTAAGGAGCCTCAGTACCTGTGATGCTTGTACTGGACAAGCTGGCCAGAATGATCTGACACAAAGAGAGTCTGGGCTAGACCAAATCATTCTCCAGCCCAGTCATAGAGGCAAGATGGAGCCTCTATACAGAAAGGTTGTGGGAGGGCTTAAGGGGGGTCTAGAGGAGTTTGGGAAGGGTCTTCAGTCAAATGAGGTCAGACTCCAGTAATGAGAGATTAAGGGTGGGAAATATCTGGAGGCTACCTGGAGATGACAGACAATGGAGAGCTAGGATAGTTGAAGGGTCTATAGATATTTTGAGAGGATGAAGGATGGGGGCTAGCTGGATAATGGAGGCCTAGCTATAATGAAAGGCTTATGGCCTCAGAC